>JANAVB010027965.1:0-82057 GCA_029216955.1 Iris pallida
CTCGACGGCTCAGCTAGCGGCGATGTATCTTAGACAGATTATCAGATTGCACGGTGTGCCAGTTAGCATCACCTCGGACCGAGATTCCAGATTTACATCGCACTTTTGGCGTAGCCTACAGGGGAGTTTAGGGACTCATCTCTAGTTCAGTTCAGCATATCATCCGCAGACAGATGGTCAGTCAGAGCGCACGATCCAGACTCTTGAAGACATGTTGCGGTCTTGCACACTTGACTTCGGCGGTTCATGGAAAGATCACTTGCACCTGGTGGAATTCTCGTACAATAATAGTTTCCAGGCCAGTATCCAGATGGCCCCGTTCGAGGCGCTGTATGGCAGAAAGTGCAGATCCCCGCTATCTTGGATGATGTTGGAGAAAGACAGATGCTTGGTCCAGAATTGATTGCTCAGACCATTGAAGTGGTCAGAAGGGTCAGAGATCATCTTCGAGTTGCCCAAGATCGCCAGCGTCATTGGGCCGATTCTCATCGGCGCCCTCTCGAGTTTTCGGTCGGCGATCATGTATTCCTGAGGATTTTGCCCAACCGTGGCGTCATTCGTTTCGGCGTACGGAGAAAGCTTAGTCCTAGGTATATAGGGCCGTTCGATATCCTAGAGCGAGTAGGAGATGTATCCTATCGTTTCGCTCTTCCGCCGTCGCTAAGCGAGGTGCATGACATGTTCCATGTATCCCAATTACGACGGTATATCTCGGACCCGAGCCACATCCTGGATCATTCGGAATTGGTTGTTAGTACCAACCTTTCGTATGAGGAGAGGCCCGTGTCTATATTTGGCCGGAGAGAGAAGATCCCCAAGAACAAGACTATCAAGTTAGTCCGAGTTGCTTGGGGTCATCACTCTTTGGGGGAGTCAACGTGGGAGCGTGAGGAAGATATCCGATCGCGGTATCCCGACTTGTTTGACTCATGAGGTATAATGTCTTCCTTATGCCTCATGTCTTCGATTCCTTGCTTGAATGAGTGATTGCTTGCCTAGTTATAGTTTGCATGTAATTAGTATAGCTTGTTCTAGTCTCTCTAACATCTTAATTAAATTTCGAGGACGGAATTCTTTTAAGGTGGGTAGAGTTGTAATGCCTGTTGTTCGTATTACGTATTTTATCTCGTATTGGCCATGGTTCATCTTGGTTTGGGTTGGCTTGGGTTGGTTCGGCTAGGCTTGATTAGCCTTGGTTCATCATGAACCAAGGGTGAACCCCCTACCTACCACAACCAACCCCATTTATTAACCTCTTCCCATTCTCTCTCCTCATTATTTCCTTTCTTCTTCATTACTCTCCACCACCAACCAAGAAAACCCTAGCCTAGGCAAGTGCAATCTTGCTTCATGAAGAAACCCACCATTTTTATTGTTCTAACCTCTTCTTTGCAACTTTCTAATCCATATTAGAACTTGTCATTTTCTATTTTGAAGCTTGGATTTTTGTAGATCTAGAATTTAGTCATTTTCGGATTTTTATGGTTTTAATCAATTAAATTCCCTTGTTTTCAAGTTTTGATGGTTCCATGTGGTAGAGAATTTCCTTCTACCTAATTTTGACCTTTGGAAAGTTGAATTTGGACTTGTTTGACCAAGTTATGGACTTTGGAAGCTTAGGGTTCAACCATGGAGTTCCTACTGTTTGGAGAAGACAGTAAGCAGTGCGCGAGCTTTTTAGCTTGCGTCACTGAGCTGTGCGCGCTCTTTAGTACAGTACAGTAGACCCCATACGTTGCCTTTTGGAAGCGTATGACTCGCATACGCTCGCTTGCTTGACAAGGAGTCGTATGGAGTCCATACGCTGTCTTTTTGGAGCGTATGACTTGCATACGCTCACTTGGATAGCCATGAGTCGTATGGAGTCCATACGCTGTCTTTTGGAGGCGTATGACTCGCATACGCTCGCTTGTGTGACAAGGAGTCGTATAAAGTTCATACGCTGCCTTTTTGGAGCGTATGACTTGCATACGCTCACTTGTGAGACAAGGGGTCGTATAGACCTCATACGCTGCCCTTTGTGAGCGTAGGCTTACCTGAGCGTAGCTTGACTTGAGCGTAGCCTGACCTGAGCGTATGACTTTTGCACTGAGCGTATGGCCTTGGCTGACTTGGTCTTATGTCAGCATGTCACTTTGGTTTTATTTTCCTTAAGCTTGGCTCTTCTATAGCCCTGTATATTGATATTTTATTAGATATTTTACGCCCATTTTATATCCTTACGCCTTTTGTCATAAACTTGATAATCATGAATTTATTTAATAGGTTTGTTAATAATAATTGAACACAGCATGGCAGGACAAGCATACCTGACATGATTATCTCGAATTGCTGTTGCGACGGCTAGCGTGACATGACCTGACAAGAATGACTAACCTGGACACCGTGGATGATTGCGTTTGCACAATAAACCAGTATTGTCTTGCATCATGTCTAGGATGGGATCCCTGAGTACCACGGTCAGGGATACCTACTATAATTAACTAAGAGTAATAAACTAGAATAATTCAGTAGACATGAAGAGATTCCCAGCTACAGGCAATCCCGTTATCTGGGCGTATTAAGTGGACTTGTAGCCTACTGACGAGTAGGGCACACTTCCAGCACACAGTCATGTGGTGCATCCTTCATAAATGGACATTCGACCTGGATAACTTGGATGGTCTGCAGGGCTTGTGGCTGTTGAAATAATCTTATTGCATCTTGCTAGTAACTAGGCCTGTGATAACCCTAGCTAGTTAAAGTATCAAGCCGTACTTTTGATTGGCCATGATTGATTGGATGAAGTTATTCCAGCTTAGTCTTATCCTGATCCTGTGCAAGATCGTGATAAGACACGATTATTGATGCTTGCCTTAACAATAACGATCGGGGGACCAGTTCTGTTCAGGCGAAGGGTTACAACCCCGGTCCTTGTTTGGTTTAAGGGTTGTAACCTGGCTTCCGGAGCAGTTCTGTGTCTTCACTTCTGTTATTGTCTTATTTGTACCCCGTGCCATGCTTGTCATGTTCTATCTTACTTCAGCAACATGATTATCTATAATGGCCTTAACAATAAAGATCAGGAGTCCAGTTCTGTTCAGGCGAAGGGTTACAACCCCGGTCCTTGTTTGGTTTAAGGGTTGTAACCTGGATCCCGGAGCAGTTCTGTTTCTTCTCTTCGTTTATTGTCTTATTACCTTATCCATAGTATTTGAGACGGATTTCCATTCAGGTGAAGGATTCCAACCCCGGTCCTTGTTTGTTTTAAGGGTTGTAGTCTGGCTACTTGAATGGTTTTTTCGTACTCAATTATTGTTGTTATTTCTGATAATTTAACTTTAATGTTCCTTACTTTATGCTGGTTTTAGTTTCTAAGTGAAGCCTCCTTTGTGGCACTTGCCCTTTCTGGGGTCTGACCCAGCTGGTTTTGTGTGGCCAGATATCGGAGCAGCTCCAGAGGATCCTCTGATCTTCCCCAGATGGTGACCACTAGACGGAACCCTGACAACGAGTGGGTTTCTTTTTGTCCTCCCACTTATTTGTAAAAATTAGTCTTTTGAGGCGTTTAGCCGGCGAGCACGTGTTAGCTCGATTGCATCTTTATTTACTGTCTGCCTACGGGCTGTAACATGATTGACAGATCCTAGGGTTGATCATGTATGGCTGAACTCTTGCTAGTCCTGGCATTTTGTACGACTAGCTTCATGATCATCCAATATATAATGTATGGGACGCCTTGCTATTATATATTTGGTGCTCTGACATCTTGTAATTACTATTGCTTGCTTGTGATTGAGACAATAGGCTTGTTCATGACCTTAGAAGACTGCTGGCTTGTAGTTAAACCCTCATGTATCTAGACAGCCGTGACCGTATAGTGAGATGGATTCCATTTCATATACGTAGCTGGCTATGTCTGCCCCCGCTCTCCTGTATTCTGGTTCTGGGGCGTGACAAAAAGTATCAAGCCGTACTCTTGATTGGCCATGATTGATTGGATGGAGTTTATTCCAGCTTAGTCTTATCCTGATCTTGTGCAGGATTGTGACATGATATGATTATTGATGCTTGTCTTAACAATAACGATCAGGGGTCCAGTTCTGTTCAGGCGAAGGGTTACAACCCCGATCCTTGTTTGGTTTAAGGGTTGTAACCTGGGTCCCGGAGCAGTTCTGTGTCCTCTCTTCATTTATTGTCTTATTGTAACCCCAGGCCATGCTCGTCATGTTTTACTTATTTCAGCGGTATGATTATTTATACTGGCCTTAACAATAAAGATCAGGGGTCCAGTTCTGTTCAGACGAAGGGTTACAACCCCGGTCCTTGTTTGGTTTAAGGTTGTAATCTAGCTCCCGGAGCAGTTCTGTGTCCTCTCTTCGTTTATTGTCTTCCCTGTACTAATAGTTTGAGACAGGTTTCTATTCAGGTGAAGGGCTGCAACCCCGGTCCTTATTTGGTTTAAGGGTTGTGACCTGGCTACTTGAATGGTTTCCTCGTACTCAGTTTACTGTTGTTACCTCTATTATTATCAGTTCTTTATTTTATTATCTTTAATATTCTATTATGATATGCTGGTTTTAGTTCCTAAGTGAAGCCTCCTTTATGACACTTGCTCTTTCTGGGGTCTGATCCAGCTGGTTTTTTATTGCCAGATATCGGAGCAGCTCCAGAGGATCTACCTACCTTCCATCTATATGGTGACCACCAGGCATAACCCTGGTAACGAGTGGGTTTCTTTTGTCCTTCCACTCTATTGTAAAATTATTCTTTTGAGACGTTTAGCCGACGAACACGTGTTAGCTCGGTTGCACCCTTATTTACTGTCTGCCTATGAGCTGTAACATGATTGACAAATCCTAGGGTTGATCATGTATTGACTAAAACTCTTGCTAGTCCTAACATTTTGTACGACTAGCTTCATGATCATCCAATATGTAATGTATGGAACGCCTTACTATTGTATATTTGGTGCTCTGACATCTTGAAACTGTTATTACTTGCTTGAGATTAAGACAATAGGCTTATTTATGACCATAGAAGACTGATGGCTTGTAGTTAAACCCTCATATATCTAGACAGCCGTGACCGTATAGCGAGGTGGGTTGCACTTCAACATACGTAGCTGGCTATGTACGCTCCCATTCTCCAGTATTTTGGTTCTAGGGCGTTATATGGTTTAAGTGGTGGCCCATGCAGGTCTTGTAAATCAAGATATGTGAGGGTTTACTGAATAGATGTCTCAATCAGTACTCGCCCTTGATCTCTACTCGTATCCTCTGAATACCTGAATTCTTGACCTGATCACATGCTTTTATTATTGATCTGTCCTGGTCCTTCCTTATTATTCCCTATGTCGTCTTCTTCAGCGGCATTGTTCCTGGACCTGCCGATCAGCAGGACGGAGCACCTTTCGCGGACCAGTAGCAACCTGGAGATCAAGCCCAATATTCGGGAGTAGCCTCCAGAGTCGTACCTACTGGAGAAGAGCCACCCGTTCAGCCCATCCAGCCTGCAGAACCTGATAATAGCACTTTGGTTGGTCTCATCAGGTCATTATTAGCTTTCCAGGATCGTCGAGGAGATGCCTTGCACCAGGCGGTGGCAGATGCTTGACCAGAGGAGGTCATCAGGGTAACAGTGCGGCCAACGGCTTCAAGCGCTTGAACCCTCCATTCTTCGACGACAGTGAAGATGCTATTGCTGCTGATGCTTGGCTTCAGGACACAGAGGTGATTCTAGAAGCAGTCAGGACTCCAGAAGCCGAAAGGTGGCAGTAGTGTGCCTGCAGTTATTGGATCTTGCCCGCAGCTGGTGGGTGACACAGGCCGTTGGATTAGTGGCACCCATTGCTTGGGCAGTATTCAGAGGGAGATTCCAGACCAAGTATTTTGATGTTATAGTTCAGTACGATCTATAGACGAGGTTCACCAATTTGAAGCAGATGGACAGGACGGTCGACGGATATGTGGCCGAGTTTTCGAGACTTAGTCGGTTTGCTCCCACCTTGGTAGCAACCGAGTTCGATAGAGCCCAGCGGTTCCAGCAGGGGCTTCATCTGGAGATTCTATTGGCAGTGGAGCAATTTGAGCATCATACTTTTGATGCAGTATTGAGAGCAGCTCGCAGGCATGAGTATACCTCCCAGTGGATCGTGGATAGGACCGGAGGTCGAAAGCGATCCTACGGTCAGATGAATCAGTCATCAGCACCAGCCCCGGCAGCCAGGACTTTAACCATTGGAGCTTCGAGGCGGGCGGCCTCAGTGACTTTGGTTCAGTATTCCACCCCGACGCACCCTCAGCAGCAGAAGCAGAAGTAGAAGCACTCTTCCGCAGTAGGATGTTCACACTGCGGGAAGCCAGGGCATGTGGTATCAGAGTGTCACAGAGCAGAGGGTTTGTGCTTGGTTTGTGGTGCCCCGGACCACAGGGTTAGGAACTGTCCGAACATGGGGAGTTCATCATCAGCTTTCTATAGTCCTTCAGTTAGAGGACCAGCACCAGTCCAGCAGCAGCAGCAGCTGCAGTACCCGTTCTCGAGGCCATTGCCGGTGTAGGCCCAGGCATTCCAGCAGCAGAGACCGCAGTAGTATGCTCAGGCCCAAGTCCTGATCCAGAGCAGACAAAGGAGTTTTCAGCAGAAGGGACCCACAGCCAGAGGGCATGGTCAAGTGCTGGCTTTGACCAAAGGAGAAGAAGGAATTGCACCAGGTGAGGTGGTGGCAGGTACTATTCTCGTCAACACCTTTCCAGCTTTAGTATTATTTGATTCTGGTACCTCGGATTCATTTATGTCTGTACGATTCGCGACACGGATAGGATTGGAGCCCGAGTCATTATCAATAAGGCTCAATATACTTACTGGTAACGGACTTGTTGGAGTAGATAGAGTATTTTCCTCGTGTCGGATCGTAGTTAGCAGTAGAGAGTTCCCCGCTAGATTGATAGTGTTTCCGATGGCCGATTATGATGTAGTCTTAGGGATGGATTGGTTGAGGGACCAGTATGCTAGGATAGACTACCATATCGGTAGGGTTATTTTTAGCATTCCAGACGAGCCAGAGTTTTCCTTCTCCCGAGGCGAAGTTGAACCTTCTCCTACAGTGTTGCGGATGGCAGTAGCAGTAGTGCAGTTACCTCGGATAGTCGAGGAGTTTCCAGATGTTTTCCCCGAAGAGCTTCCAGTGATGAAGCCAGAGCGGAAGTTCGAGTTCACCATCGACTTGATTCCCGAAATAGCCCCAGTATCAGAGAGAGTCTACAGGATGGTGCCGTCAGAATTAGAGATATTGTACAAGATGATTGAAGAACTTAGAACCAAGGGATTCATTCGTGCTAGTGGATCGCCTTGGGGAGCCCCGATTCTTCTTGTGAAAAAGAAGGATGGTACGTCCAGATTATGTGTAGATTATCGCACCTTGAACTCAGTGACAATCAAGAACAGATACCCTCTTCCGAGGATAGATGACTTGTTTGATCAACTCAAGAGGGCAGCAGTGTTCTCGAAGATCGACTTACGGTCAGGATACCATCAGATCAGAATCAAAGAGCAGGACATCCCGAAGACAGTATTCAGATCCCGGTATGGGCATTGGAAGTTTCTTGTTATGCCATTTGGAGCAACCAATGCCCGGCTGTATTCATGGACCTCATGAATCGTATCTTCATGCCTTATTTGGATCAGTTCATGATTATGTTCCTAGACGACATCCTGGTTTACAACAAGAGTGAAGCGGAGTATGAGCAGCATCTCCGAGTTATCCTTCAGATTCTCAGAGAGAACCAGTTGTATGCCAAGTTCAGTAAATGCGAGTTCTGGCTCGATCGCATTTCGTACTTGGGTCATATCATTACCAGGGAGGAGTGGAAGTGGATCCCTAGAAGATTGTGGCCATTGAGACATGGCCAGTGCCCAGCATGGTTGCAAAAGTCCGTAGTTTTCTTGGATTGGCCGGTTACTACCGGCGATTTGTTTTAAACTTTGCTCGGATCTCAGCGCCATTGACCCAGTTGACCCGCAAGAATGTGCAGTTTGCTTGGATAGCAGAGTGCCAGTATTCTTTTAAGAAGTTGAAGCGAGGCTTGATGACGGTACCCATTCTCACGCTTCCAGATGGAACCGGAGGATTCTCAGTATATTGTGATGCTTCAGGCAAAGGTTTAGGATGTATTCTGATACAGCATGGGAAGGTAATAGCTTATGCGTCATGACAACTTCGTGATCATGAGAGGAATTTCCTAACCCATGACTTGGAATTGGCAGCAGTAGTGTTTGTACTTAAGTTGTGGAGGCACTTATTGTATGGAGATAGGGTGGAGATTTTCACCGACCACAAGAGCCTGAAGTATGTTTTCATCCAGAAGGATCTTAACATGCGTAAGAGGAGATGGCTGGAGCTTCTTGTGGATTATGATATCAATTTACAGTATCACCCAGGGAAGGCCAACATCGTTGCAGATACATTGAGTAGGAGAGCCGGAGTTTATTTCCTAACATCACAGCCGGAGTTGTTAGCGGATCTTCAGAAGATGGGAATAGAAGTTGTCCTTCCTACCAGTGTGGCATTGATGGCCAACATGCAAGTTCAGTCTACTATAATTGAGAGGATCCGGATGGCGCAGTCAGCAGATTCCAAGCTTCAGCGACTCAGAGCAGAGTGTGAGGCAGGACGAAGACCAGAGTTATGTATCCATGAAGACGGTACACTTCGACATGGAAAGCGTCTTTGTGTACCCAGTAGAGATATCAGACAGGAGATCATGACAGAGGCTCACAGTTCGCAGTATTCCATTCATCCCGGCGGTACGAAGATGTACCGTGATATTCGTCAGCACTTTTGGTGGAATGGCATGAAGAGGGAGATAGCCCGGTTTGTCTCTCGATGTTTGGTTTGCCAACAAGTTAAAGCTGAACATCAGAGGCCAGCTGAACTTCTTCAGCCCTTGCCAATTCTAGAATGGAAGTGGGAGCATATAACCATGAATTTCGTGACTGGATTACCTAGATCTCCGGCTGGAAGAGATGCTATTTGGGTTATTATAGACATGCTCACGAAGGTGGCTCATTTTCTTTCCTTAGGAGTTGGTCAGTCGACGACTCAGCTAGCAGAGATGTACCTCAGGCAGATCGTCAGATTTCACGGTATACCTGTCAGTATCACCTCGGACAGAGATTCAAGGTTTACATCACACTTTTGGTGCAGCTTGTAAGAAAGTTTGGGAACTCACCTCCAGTTCAGCTCAGCTTATCACCCGCAGACAGATGGTCAGTCAGAGCGTACCATATGAACCTTGGAAGACATATTGAGATCTTGTACGCTCGACTTTGGTGGATCGTGGAAAGGTCACCTGTACCTGGTGGAGTTCTCGTACAACAACAGTTTCTAGGCCAGTATCCAGATGGCACCATTCGAGGCACTGTATGGTAGGAAGTGCCGATCCCCGCTAGCATGGGACGATGTCGGAGAGACAGATGTTCAGTCCGAAAATGATTGCTCAAACCGTTGAAGTGGTCAAGAGAGTCAGAGATCATCTTTGAGTTGTCCAAGATCGCCAGCGTCATTGGACTGATTCTCATCGGCGCCCTCTTCAGTTTTCTTTCGGCGACCATGTATTTCTGAGGATTTCACCTAACCGTGGTGTCATTCGTTTCGACGTACGGGTAAAGCTTAGTCCTAGGTATATAGGGCCGTTCGACTTTCTGGAGCGAGTCGGTGATGTATCCTATCGTCTCGCTCTTCCACCATTGCTACGTGAGGTGCATGACGTGTTCCATGTATCCCAACTGCGACGGTATATCCCAGACTCGAGCCACATCCTGGATCATTCAGAATTGGTTGTTGGTACCAACCTTTCGTATGAGGAGAGGACCGTATCTATATTGGACCGGAGAGAGAAGATACCCAAGAACAAGACTATTAGTTTAGTCCGTGTTGCTTGGGGTCATCACTCTTTGGGTGAGTCGACGTGGGAGCGTGAGGATGATATCCGATCGCGATATCCCGACCTGTTTGACTCGTAAGGTATAATGTCTTCCTTATGCCTTATGCTTTCAATTCCTTGTTTGAATAAATGACTGCATGATAGACTGCTTGTTATAGCTTACGATTAGTATAGCTTGTCCTTGCCGCTCTAGCCTCTTAATTAAATTTTGAGGATGAAATTCTTTTAAGGTGGATAGAGTTGTAATGACCGTGGTTCGTATTACGTATTTGAAATACGTATACGTATCTTGACTCGTATTTTATGTCTCCTGGCTTAGTTCGGCTTGTTTGGGTTGGCTTGGTTCGGCTTGGGTTATTTATTGGTTCATCATGAACCAAGGGAAGAACCCTTACCTACCACCATCACCATTTATTAACCCATTCCCTCACTCTCTCTCTTTATTTACTTCTTCTTCTCCACTATTACTTCTTCAACCACCAGGAGGGAGAGAGAGAGAGCTTAGGCAAGTGCAAACTTGCTTCATGATGGATCTCAAGTTTTATTGTTCCATTCTCTTTCTTACTTGATTCTAAGCCTCTTTAGAACTTGACATTTTTAGATTTGATGGATGGATTCTTGTAGATCTAAGTTTGTAACTTTTAGGTTTTCTTGGTTTTGATTTCTAAAACTTGGCTATTTTCAAAAACTAATGGTTCTATGTTGTAGAGAATTCAATTTCATGCAGTTTTGGCTTTTGTTTCGCTTGATTTCGACTTCGGATGAGGAAGTTATGGCCATGACAAGTTTTCGGAACTTTTATGGCTGAACTTGCTGTTTGGGGACAATGACCCCCATGCGCCCAGGAGGCCATACGCCAGGAGGCTATGCATTGTGAATTCCCGACAACGCATCCCTTAACTCCGAGCGTGTCATGCGCGTAGGTTCCCTACGCGCATGTACTGAAGACGCAACGTGAGTTTTCCACGTACCGATTGTGCAGGAATCCCATGTGCCGATTGTGCAGGAATCCCACGCGCCGATTGCGCAGGAATCCCATGTGCCGATTGTGCAGGAATCTCACGCGCCAATATGCAGGAATCCCACATACCGATTGCGCAGGAATCCCACGCACCGATTGTGCAGGAATCCCACGTGCCGATTGTACAGGAATCCCACGCGCCGATATGCAGGAATCCCACGTGTCGATTATGCAGGAATCTCACGCGCCGATTGTACAGGAATCCCACGCGCCGATGTGCAGAAATCCTACGCGCCGATTGTACAAGAATTCCACGCGTCGATTGTACAGGAATCCCACGCACCGATGTGCAGGAATCCCATGCGCCGGAATTGCTCTAATTAACTGTTTTTGCCTGTTTAAGTTATTTTGTAGCTAGAATCTTGAAAAACTCAAAACATGAAAGTTGTAGATCTTTTCCTTGGCTTCAAAAATATGTCACTAGTATTTTATGTAAGTTTCTCTCATTCATTATAAGGTAAGAATAGAACACGATAGTGGCTCGCTGTGGCGCACTCTTGACACGTAAACTGACATGATATATCTCGACATGCTGTTATGACAGCTAGCCGAACATGACAAGTATAAAAGACCTGGACACCGTGGGCGATTGTGTTTGTACAAATAAACTGGTACTGTCTTGCATCATTTCTAGGATGGGAATCCCTACATACCACGGTCAGGGGTACCTACTGAAATTGACTAAGGCTAATTAACTAGAATGATACAGTAGTCATGAAGAGATTCCCAGCTACAGGCAATCCCGTTATCTGGGCACATTCAGTGGACTTGTAGCCTACCAACGAGTAGGGCATATTTCCAGCACACAGTCACGTGTTGCATTCTTCATAAACGAACATTCGACCTGGATAACCGGAGGGTCTACAGGGCTTGTGGCTGTTGGGATAATCTCATTTCATCTTGCTAGTAACTAGGCCTGTGATAACCCTAGTTAGTTAAAAGTATCAAGCCGTACTCTTGATTGGCCATGATTGATTGGATGGAGTTTATTGTAGCTTAGTCTTATCCTGATCCTGTGCAAGATTGTGACATGACATGATTATTGATGCCTGCCTTAACAATAACGATCGGGGGTCCAGTTCTGTTCAGGCGAAGGGTTACATCCCCGGTCCTTTTTTGGTTTAAGGGTTGTAACCTGGCTTCCGGAACAGTTCTGTGTCCTCTCTTCATTTATTGTCTTATTGTAACCCTAGGCCATGCTCGTCATGTTTTACTTTTTTCAGCGGCATGATTATTTATACTGGCCTTAACAATAAAGATCAGGGGTCCAGTTCTGTTCAGGCGAAGGGTTACAACCCCGGTCCTTGTTTGGTTTAAGGGTTGTAACCTGGCTCCCGGAGCAGTTCTGTGTCCCCTCTTTGTTTATTGTCTTCACTGTACCAATAGTATTTGAGACGGGTTTCTATTCAGGTGAAGGGCTGCAACCCCGATCCTTGTTTGGTTTAAGGGTTGTGACCTGGCTACTTGAATGGTTTCCTCGTACTCAGTTTACTGTTGTTACCTCTATTATTATCCGTTCTTTATTTTATTATCTTTAATATTCTATTGTGATATGCTGGTTTTAGTTCCTAATTGAAGCCTCCTTTGTGGCACTTGCTCTTTCTGGGGTCTGACCCAGCTGGGTTTATATGGCCAGATATCGGAGCAGCTCCAAAGGATCTACCTACCTTTCAGCCAGATGGTGACCACCAGGCGTAACACTAGCAACGAGTGGGTTTCTTTTGTCCTCCTACTTTATTGTAAAATTATACTTTTGAGGCGTTTAGCCGACGAGCACGTGTTAGCTCGGCTGCACCCTTATTTACTGTCTGCCTACGGACTGTAACATGATTGACAAATCCTAGGATTATCATGTATTGACTAAAACTCTTGCTAATCTTGACATTTTGTACGACTAGCTTCATGATCATCCAATATATAATGTATGGGATGCCTTACTATTGTATATTTGGTGCTCTGACATCTTGAAACTATTATTACTTGCTTGAGATTGAGACAATAGGCTTGTTTATGACCATAGGAGACTGATGGCTTGTAGTTAAACCCTCATGTATCTAGACAGTCGTGACCGTATAGCGAGGTGGATTGCACTTCAATATAAGTAGCTGGCTATGTACGCCCCCACTCTCCTGTATTCTGGTTCTAGGGCGTTACAATTATCATCCAAGTTCTTTCATGAGCATACTGCTCATATGGGTGTTATCTTAATTAAGAATATGGCAATATAGTAGGAGTTTGTATTTTATGTATTTGGGTGCTATTTGGTTTTGGACACATTTATGTATTAAAGTATTTTGGATATTTATTTGATCAGATATATGAAAATTCATTTCATTCTATTTTTATTATGTTAAAGTATTGATCTCACTAAAGCTAAGGAGGACCAGTTGGAAATAGACATATATTGATCACATTGCGTGTAATTTCCATGCTACGCATCATGATTGATTTATGTCGTTTAGCTATATGGGTATATATGACCATTGATGCTTTAGTTACGCTATATGTGACGAATGCTGCTTTGATCCTATGTTGATATGGTTAATGGACGAGATTGTCCGGATATACCCTACGGATTAATATAGCAATTTATGAGCTTACTAAGGTTAACACAATTAGAAGCTTACATATGTGGCCTAGTGGGAGATTGTTGGAATTATTCAATAATATGGGCCACATATGTAAAATTAATTGTGTTGGGCTATCTAAATAATTAAGCCAAATTAAAGTGGTCTATTTGAAAATTGGCTTAAGGGTATAATTGTCATAAAAATAATGTGTAGATACCGGAGATAAATCTAATTTGATGAGGGGCCAAACTAGAAATATCAAAACATATAAATATATGTATTCATTAGGGTTATGGTCCCCAAATCATACGACCACCAAAGAGAGGGTTTCTCTATTCTCTTTTGTATCCCAATCAACAAAGAGAGGAACAAAGTTTTCATCTTCGTTATTAAGGGCTGTAGCGGGTTGGAAGATCGAACCCATAAAATGATGACCGCTTCAAGATCCATCAAGCCTAGCAATGGATTCAGGTACACTTCCACAATTTAATTTATGTTCTTTATCTCATGAATCGACAAGGTACAATAAATTTCTAACATATTAGAATAGTAATAAATTATTTAAGTAAAGTATATAAAATTTATTTTAATTATTTAGTCAATTTATTTTAATTATTTATTCATATTAAAGCTACTTAGAGCCACCTTTTCCAACCCACCCACGTTATCCTTGTTTTACTGATCTCCTTCTCTCTCCTTTCACCACCACCACCACCATCACCACCACAAAAAATATGTGCCAGCAGCGGCAGAGACTCTGGATTTTCGTGAGACAGAGGTGTGGGCATCTCGACGGTGGTCGATCTCGACGTCGACTGCTATAGTCTCCTCGATGGTGGAGGAGCCGGACGATGGCAATGAGGCTTGTTGGGGGGTGATGGGCGCTCACTGGCAGGTAGCCATCCCTATCCTTCGCCGGAGTCCTCCCCTATCTACCGCCTCTCATCCTTCCAAGAGTTCAACGCTGGCAGCCCGTTCTCTCTCCTCCGTCAGAGTCCACCGGGAGCCTGTCTTCTTCTCCATCGATGACAAATCCCTCTTCTTCCTCGTCCATTATCAAAAAAAGAGAAAAAAGAGAAAATCTGTCACGACCCGCTCCCGCTTTTCGGATACGGGACGTGTCCAAGCCAGCCTACGCCGCAGAGTCGACGGTAGAACGTTGTTAAGCCCGCAAGAAATAAATGCTCAAATATCACACTTGCTGCTCATTCACATTTCTAATTTATTACAACAGTTACAACATTTATATTTAAAGGAAATACAAAGTTTTACAATTAAAGAAAATGATATAATTTCTTTCTATTTCTAGGTTGGCCTCGGCATATCCAAATCTTCCCAGTGCTAAGAATGATCGCGGCTAAACCTGAAAAATGTTGGTTTCCAGTCAGGAATGGAACAAGTACACAAACCGACGATAATGCGAAAACACAATAGAATTAACAAGACATGAAAATAACATATGAGAGATAAAAACTGGAAAGAAAACTGATGACATGGCACGGTAGATAAATAAACAAGGAAAAACTAATAAAAGACATCTATCTAGGTGGTATGAAATATCCTTTTCGACATGTGAATGGCTAGGGGGTAAATAAGACATACTGCACGTGTCATGTGCAGCTGCTAGCATTCACGAGAGACACTGGGATAATTCTGGGTAGTCCACATGTCTACTAAGATATTTCTCCTCCCGACTACTCCGTGTGACGAGCGTGCCAACAAGCAGCAAGATATATGTATAGACATGAAATAAAAAGACTACTATAAATCGGAAAGCAATCAGAAAGTGTACTTGCCTGAGGTCCTTAGCTGGAGAAACCAATAATACCATACCACTCAATAAGCAACAATCAGTCAACACATGTAGAAGTCTCCGGATGCTGAAATAAACATTACCAACGTTCTCAGAATAGTTAAATTAGCTAGGATTTCCTGTCCTTAAGTCCAATTCTGGACACAGGGGTAAAACGGTAATTTCGGACAAAAACGATATCCGCCGTTGGACCCGCTTTGCACCGAAATGCGTACCAGAGTCAAGGTCTATAAAGTCATCAAACTATATGTCTACGGATCCAGTTTTCCGATACAAACCCAACGGTATGTCCAACTTTGGATTCTGAGGGGCCGTTCACAAAATCGCCCGTTGAGTGGGACCGTGGGGCCCACAAAACGACGTACGATCCAACTGTCTCAGAATTGAACCAAACTTGGCGTACAGGACCAGAAAAACGATACGGTCCTGATGGCGCAAGTTTCGGCTCGATCTGACGAGCGTGCATAAAGTAATTAGAGAATTTACAAAGTGTACGATACGATGAATTTCGACGAATACGCATCAAATTCGTCGCGCACACGCGACCAATTTTAATTCCGCCAAAGCCCATACGACCATGAAGCTGTTACGCAGATTTCTATGCCTACAGTGCGCGACCACGTCGCCCAGAATGGCGGGACGAACGTCGTGTGGAACAATTTTCTAGTTTTTGAAACAGGTTTTTGGGAAACTTTGGACCTCGATTTCTCGACGCGTAGTCGATGATTTTCGAATCCACAAAAAGAATTACGAAGCCCTATATGTTGTCTAAAAGACTCTTCAAATATATTTTCTAATATGATACTGGATCGATCAGAATCGATCGTCAAATGTGGGTGGTTCGACTGCTTCTTGTCCTATTTTTGGACAGGTTTTCGTCAATCTTCGGACTCATTTTTCGATGCACATGATGCAACACAAAACGAACTATTTGAAAGGAGTAGGAGTGGGTTATGTTGTCTTTCCAAAACATTTTACAGTTCGTGAATTGGTTGAGTGTCGAGAGAGAGATCTTACCGTGAAGACGGCTCGAAGTCCGCTGCTGCTGTTCCATCTGCGCATGTGCGCGCACCCCGCGCGCGCGTGGCCTTGTCGCCGGCCGACTCCGGCGCGTCTGTGGCCGTCGTTGGCTGCGCACAACGACGCCAAGACTGGAGGAGGGGTCGCCATCACTGGGTTAGGGTTTTGATAAACTGCTCTCGACTCACTATATATATTCGGCTCTGTTACAAGCAGAGTTGGGGAAACAATCGAATTTGTGGCCTATTGGTTGTCGAGTTTGGGAACTCAGGTTGCTACTGCTCTCTTGCACTCTTAGCCCTCCTATATTCAGAGTCTTTATCTATCTTGATTACACACCCAACCTTTCGGTTCTCTTTTCTATATAAACGCAGGGGTGCTGTGCTTCCCGGCCTGGCTTAGAGAGAGCCAGCGTTCGGGCTGGGCTGTTTGCTGGGCTCGGCTGATTTGGGCCGGGCCTTGGTGCACATGGGTTTTATTCTTTCTTTTTCTATTTCTTTTCTCTTTTTCCTTTTATAAATCTTTTTCTATTGATATTTTAATTTAATTCTTTTCTATTTCTTTTTCATTAACTAATACATATATATATTTATATACACATGCACCATATATTATCCTTTATATTTATCTATATATACGCACATATATTATGTATTTGTATATACACATTTTATGTATATATTTACATAATACTATATATACACATACTCATATATATCCAAATATACACATGTATACCTTTATTTAATACATTTACATATACATACAATTACACACATATATTATAGTATATTTATAATAAAATAATATAAAAACAATATTATTAAATAAAAATCCCAATATATAACAATAATAATAATAACAAAATTTAATAACCAATAATGGTATATATAACAATTAGCTATAATAATTAATTATTCATAAAATCTAAAAATCACCATTTAATTAAAATAAGTAATTTTGAAATAGAATATTTCAAAATTTTCGGGAAGGGGAGCTACAAATCTACCCACCTTAAAATAATTTCGTCCTCGAAATTCTAATTTGTAACTATTCCTTAAAATTTAAGATCTACCATTTCCTTCAACTTCTCAAATTTAATTTCTCCAAAAATATTTATGGCCTTCTCTAGTCATTTGGTATTTACGAAATCTCGAGGACTTCTACCCACCTTAGGTCACACTACTCCCTTGAAACACCTGACGTCCTTACGTTGTAACCCTCCGGCTACTTGCAAAAAGTAACTACCGACAGATATCTATAGCATACGACATCGGCAATCCTCTCCTATCCATCAGGCAACCCTAAAATCAACAAGCACAAATTTATACAAGTAGCTAAGAAATATCGATAAATTCTAATAAATATGACCAGTCGTCACTCTACAATAGGAAGGACATGAAGATAAGAAGAAAAATAATCGAGAGCGAATATGAAGCTCCCAGAGCGGTAGAAGGTATCCCATGGTACAGATAAAGAAAGAATGTTTATGAATCATTAACTTATTTGCTAAATGGGCTACTCTAGTCCAGTCATTGGCTAAATCGAAGAACTCTTCATCTCCTAGAGAGGCTTGCAACTTGTACAATACCTAAATTTCGTTCTCAAAATTCTATCTGAACAAGATTTCATAATGGAACGGAATTTGAGAAATCAAGGTTGTGGTCTTAATGGGTTCTCTATTTGGGCATCAGTCGTTGGTCGGATGAACATTGGGTTTCAATCTATATGGACTAGACAAGATCCCAATGATAAAACTATTCCTACTAGATTAGGGTAACTTAGAATAGGATTCTACCCAAGTGGTTGAGCTAGTTGCCAGTCGGGTTGGTTGGCGAGGTTCCTAAAGCCCAAAAATGTGTCTTCGGTGACTTTTGTGTTTATGTAGCACATGAGGCCTCAATTGGGTGGCACACTAATGGCAAGCGGGTAGTGGGCTTCGCGTAGGTCACAACCATATATTGGGTCGAAATGAATTGAGTCAAGGTTGAGGCTCTAGTGGAAGTCGGGAAGTATACCGGTATTATAGTAAGGGTTATAGCTAGTCCTTTCTAACCTGAAAGTCGTAGCACAAAAATAGAGTACAAGGGGACGGGTTTGAGTGGGATATGATATACATAGATGAAGGTGGACTTGTCTAGATCTTGGATATGAAATTTGTTGAGAGGTAACAGCTGGTCTCGTGCTCTGAATATTAATGGCACGGTCGGGGACACAAGGTGATCTAAATAAAAAGTGGGAGTCCTTGGGCACTGTTCCTCATCCAAGTAGAAAATTATTCTAATCAATCGGTAATCCTCGTACATCTCAAGATTCTAGAAGGCTTACCGTCTACCCACCTTAGAGGCTAGGATATGGTGGCAAGGTTCCTGTCACAGGGCTGGCCGATGGTAGCTACACTTGCATATACAACTATTATGGTCATGGCGATACTAGGTATCTATCTATCATTTACGAGCTTTCGTCTTTCCAATCGGTGAAAGATAAAAATAATAAAGAGTTCAAGAGAGAAGTCACTGAATAAAATTTTGCGATTCAAAGACGAAGGTATAATTCAAGAAGAATTATCGAAGCAGTCGCGGTTGAGATCCTGGATATCTCTATATCTCAGTCCACGTAGGGTAATTAAATGAAGAGCGAACCAAATGCATCATGGTTGATCAGACCGTAATACAATAATTCTGATTAGACAACGTGTTAGCGGGCGTCCCCAATAAACATATGTCTTGAATCAAGCTCGATAAAGAGTAAGCTTACAAAACTAGGCTGTAATAACAGCATTGGTCAAGATAACCAAGATACAAGTACGCGAGACTTTTGAAAGGAGGAGATAGTAGTTCGAGTTTTGAGATAATCAAAACCTTACCTGGTGTTCTTGCCTATACAGTCAACCTATTATCTTCCTATCCCTAAGGCCTTGGTCGACTAATGAGTTAGGGAACTCTAAATCCTATATTCTAGGTAAACCTATTAATGTCAGTCAATTTCCCTGTCAATAGATTACAAGAACCACATAACGCTAGGTTGGAAGATATGCTACTCAACTTACAGAACTTCCACTAGTTTTGGCCTTAGGTTTACAGGGCATTTCTATTCTCTATAGCATCCTAAACTGGTAATCACGTCTGAAATTATTTCACCGGGAGTTATGCCTCGCCTGTATACTCTAGCTGTGACAACCCGTGGTTCCGTGATTCAGGTGTGATAAGCTATCAGATGCTCTACCTTATATTAACACAAGGGTATCTAAGGTCTAAAGAGGTCAAGAGGACATAGTTTTAGCAATGCTCCATAACCTACAATTCTTCGAAATGATTTTAATTCTATGGGTTGTGCCTCGCCAGAGCGCTGCTGGCTGCAGTAAACCCACATTCTCCACTATCAAATAATTGACGACAGTACGCTGCTGTCTAAACTTTATGGGTTAACTAATATTTCTCTAACTATAACCGTAAAAATTCATGAGCCTCTAGAGATTCAAACAGGTTGACTAAAATAAAAGCATAGGTAACTGTCCTATCAGTCACAACACTTAAAATAAAAGAGTTAATATGGAGGAAATAACTAAAGACAAAAGAGATACAAACATTCTAGTATTTATCTCATATGCATTTCTATGGTTGGGGGAAAATCTCAAAGCAATCTACCTCGAGATTCGCACCCGAATTGCAGAATCAAAAATTATAAACTAAATTCTTACAGCAAAAGAGAATTTAAAATAGACAATTCTAAATCATGATATAAAATCTATATCTAAATAGAGTAAAAGAAAACTGAACAGGTTATCAAGATCAAAGCCTTAATAATAGGTAAGCCTAACTTACCAAGTGAATGGTATATCCACATCGGATCACATTGTCATATCAAAATAATAGTGTGTCTATAGGGATCTAGCAAGCTATCTGAATTACTTCTAAATTGCATGGCCTATCAGAAAATCTTAACTACCCCATTAGTCAAGTTAATAAGGGACTCTTATCCTAGTTATTCTCCTAAATTATTTTAATCCTAACTTGTGAATGAGCATTTCCTGGGCGCAGGCTCGCAGCAGTACGACTAATATGGTACTACCGTGGGTTCACATAATTTACGAATACTGACCTGCATGGGCCACCACAAAAACTTGTCACGACCCTCTCCCACTTTTCGGATACGGGACGTGTCCAAGCCAGCCTACGCCGCAGAGTCGACGGTAGAACGCTGTCAAGCCCGCAAGAAATAAATGCTCAAATATCACACTTGCTGCTCATTCACATTTGTAACTTATTACAACAGTTACAACATTTTTATTTAAAGGAAATATAAAGTTTTATAATTAAAGAAAATGATACAATTGCTTTCTATTTCTAGGTTGGCCTCAGCATAACCAAATCTTTCCAGTGCTAAGAATGATCGCGGCTAAACCTAAAAAATATTGGTTTCCAGTCAGGAATGGAACAAGTACACAAACCGACGACAATGCGAAAATATAATAGAATTAACAAGACATGAAAATAACATATGAGAGATAAAAACTGGAAAGAAAACTGATGACATGGCACGGTAGATAAATAAACAAGGAAAAACTAATAAAAGACATCTATCTAGGTGGTGTGAAATATCCTTTTCGACATGTGAACGGCTAGGGGATAAATAAGACATACTGCACGTGTCATGTGCAGCTGCTAGCATTCACGAGAGATACTGGGATAATTCTGGATAGTCCACATGTCTACTAAGATATTTTCCCTCCCGACTACTCCGTGTGACGAGCGTGTCAACAAGCAGCAAGATATATGTATAGACATGAAATAAAAAGACTACTATAAATCGGAAAGCAATCAGAAAGTGCACATGCCTGAGGTCCTTAGCTGGAGAAACCAATAATACCATACCACTCAATAAGCCACAATCAGTCAACACATGTAGAAGTCTCCGGATGCTGAAATAAACATTACAAACATTCTCAGAATGGTCAAATTAGCTAGGATTGCCTGTCCTTAAGTCCAATTCTGGATACAGGGGCAAAACGGTAATTTCGGGCAAAAACGATATCCGTCGTTGGACCCGCTTTGCACCGAAATGCGTGCCAGAGTCAACGGTCTCTAAAGTCGTCAAACTACATGTCTACGGATCCAGTTTTTCGATACAAATCCAACGGTATATCCAACTTTGGATTTTGAGGGGCCGTGCACAAAATCGCCCTTTGAGTGGGACCATGGGGCCCACAAAACGACGTACGATCTAACTGTCTCAGAATTGGACCAAACTTGGCATGCAGGACCAGAAAAATAATACGGTCCTGATGGCGCAAGTTTCGTCTCGATCTGACGAGCGTGCACAAAGTAATTGGAGAATTTGCAAAGTGTACGATACGGTGAATTTCGACGGATACGCATCAAATTCGTCGCGCACACGCGACCAATTTGAATTCTGCCAAAGCCCACATGACCACGAAGCTGTTACGCAACTTTTAATGCCTACGGTATGCGACCACGTCGCCCGGAATGGCAGGACGGACGTCGTGTGGAACAATTTTCTAGTTTTTGAAACAGGTTTTTGGGAAACTTTGGGATTCGATTTCTCGACGCGTAGTCGATGATTTCCGAATCCACGAAAAGGATTACGAAGCCCTATATGTTGTCTAAAAGACTCTTCAAATAGATTTTCTAATATGATACTGGATCAATCAGAATCGATCGTCAAATGTGGGTGGTTGGACTGCTTCCTGTCCTGTTTTTGGACAGGTTTTCGTCAATCTTCGGACTCGTTTTCCGATGCACATGACGCAACATAAAACGAACTATTTGAAGGGAGTCGGAGTGGGTTATGTTGTCTTTCCAAAACATTTTACGGTTCGTGAATTGGTTGAGTGTCGAGAGAGAGATCTTACCGCGAAGACGGCTCGAAGTCCGCTGCTGCTGTTTCATCTGCGCATGTGCGCGCACCACGCGCGCGCGTGGCCTTGTCGCCGGCCGACTCCAGTGCGTCTGTGGCCGTCGTTGTCTGCGCACAGCGGAACCAAGACTGGGGGAGGGGTCGCCATCACTGGGTTAGGGTTTTGATAAACTCCTCTCGACTCACTATATATATATTCGGCTCATTTACAAGCAGAGTTGGGGAAACAATCGAACTTGTGGCCTATTGGTTGTCGGGTTTGGGAATCTCACGTGGGCTTTGGGAACTCAGGTTGCTACTGCTCTCTTGCACTGTTAGCCCTCCTATATTCAGAGTCTTTATCTATCTTGATTACACACCCAACCTTTCGGTTCTCTTCTCTATATAAACGCGGGGGTGCTGTGCTTCCCGGCCTGACTTAGAGAGAGCCAGCGTTCGAGCTGGGCTGTTTACTTGGCTCGGCTGATTTGGGCCGGGCCTTGGTGCACATGGGTTTTATTCTTTCTTTTTCTATTTCTTTTCTCTTTTACCTTTTATAAATCTTTTTCTATTGATATTTTAATTTAATTCTTTTCTATTTCTTTTTCATTAACTAATACATATATATATTTATATACACATGCACCATATATTATCCTTTATATTTATCTATATATACGCACATATATTATGTATTTGTATATACACATTTTATGTATATATTTACATAATACTATATATACACATACTCATATATATCCAAATATACACATGTATACCTTTATTTAATACATTTACATATACATACAATTACACACACATATTATAGTATATTTATAATAAAATAATATAAAAACAATATTATTAAATAAAAATCCCAATATATAACAATAATAATAATAAAGAAATTTAATAACCAATAATGGTATATATAACAATTAGCTATAATAATTAATTATTCATAAAATCTAAAAATCACCATTTAACTAAAATAAGTAATTTTGAAATAGAATATTTCAAAATTTCTGGGAAGGGGAGCTACAGAATCCGTCTACATCCAGTAGGCGAGGTTGGATGTGGCAGCCTGGATATTGGCCTTCTTTTTCTGCCATGAGGAATTGGAGCTGTCTGCTTCACCCTTTCATGTCCCCTCCCATACTTCTAACCAAACATCGAAGGATTGCTTCCAAGAAGTGGGTTTCCACACCCCCACCCCGCTCTACTCGTACCAAACAAGCCCTAACACAATATGGATGGGTTATCAGCTATGAAAAGTTGCCAGCAAGTAATCTATTATTTTTGTTTTCTTCATTTTGGAGCTGTAGTTTTGCCTATAATGGAAAAAATATGTTTTAAAAATGCTAAATAACATAGCCAATTCTAGTTTTGCTGTAAAGCTTCAAATACTTTAGATTAATTAGATAACATGTACTCTCAGATATTTTGAAACAATTGGATTAAGGAATATATCAAGTAGCCTACTATAGTTTTTCATTCTTTAACCCTCTGATGTTAGCATCATTAGGTATGATTCAAGGTGTGTATTGGGACATGATGGGTCGGCCTGGGCCTAATGTTGACCGAGTTATCCTGGTCCAAGGCCACCGCACATTTCGAAGAGAAAATGGGTCGGGTTGGTCAGGACCGCTTTCTCAAAATCTCAAATTTAGTCCTAAACCGGATTGGAAGTGGATCGGGCCTGACCGAGCTGGGTCCGGGCTGATTCAGGTTGGGGTCAAGGTTGGCCCGATTTTTTCAACAAAAAAAAACTTAAGAAATAAATGGAAGAATTTTTTTATTTTTTTTATAAATTTAATTAATTAAAAATTTTAATATAACATTTTTTATAAACTGAAAAAATGAAAGCAAAGATTTTATTTATATTTTTTGATATAACTTTTTCAAGTCTTCGGTCGTTTGTACAGTTTTAGTTCCTCCTCCTCGAATAGGATCATCCATAATAAGAGACTGAAAGTCCAGTTCATTAATGGTGTTACCTTCATTTCTTAATTGTTGAGTCCCTTTTTTTGTGCGAACCCAACCTTGAAAGCAAACTCAGGCTTCCAAAATATCTAGCAACATCCTTTTTTTCTTCTTGCTTAGCATTTTTGAACATGCACTAAATTAATATTTCGGTGCTACCGTAGACACTGGGACCATTAGAAGATCACGTGCTAAAGAAGAAATATAGGATAAGTTTTTTCTTGTCTTTCCATTGTTCTAAAATTGAAAAATACTATCCAGAGTCATGATCATCGTCATAAGAATTTAAATTCAACGACAGTTCTTAAGTTTGTCGAGAAGATTATTTCTGTTTCTTCCTTTGTAGTACTCTTAGCATGAGATAACTTAGACATTAAACCAGAGCTACTACTACCTTGAGCGGTTATACTGGGTTGATTCGATACAACTATTTTTCATAGAAACTAATTAAAGTATATAAATAATCTTTAATTTCTATTATTAAACTACTGACCTAAATGTTCATATTGTCATGAAAATCGTCTAATCATATATTATACTATCTAATTTGATTTTTTGATCAAACTGCCAAACAATATAAAAGGGAGATTTCACACCAATATTTTTAAAAACATTTTTTCTATTTCAGAAATGACATAATCAAAATCAAGAACATTCCTATATTTTTCAAATAAATTAGACATGTTAATAATTTCAGTTAAAATTAAAGAAGAAGTTGGATAATAAACTCTAGATTAAATACATGTAACATTGTAAAATAATTCTCAAAATTCATAAATTTAAGTAGCAACTACCCAATCACTCTTAGTTATTTGGAAATCAAAACTTGGATTAACATTACTATAGTGTGTAATAACATTTCTAAATTGTATACAAGATTTTAACATCAAATATGTAGAATTACCTCTATTTGGTGCATCCTCAACAAATTTTGTAAATGTCAAACCATATAGTGCATAACATTTTAAATTCTTGCTGTGTACAACTAGTTAGACATGATCTAATATTTTCTAAACTTTCTTGAAAAAACTGAAGACGTTTCTACGTAAGATCCTTGAGGACTGGGGCTTAACTGTGTTTGTCTAGTATGTGTGTCCATGCTAAAACAACTTTCATAGTGTATATGCCATTATTTTTATTTAAAAAGTTTCTTACATTTCTTGCATTATGCACCGCTAGATATCGGTTTTTGGTCTTTTCATTCTAAATCTTCTTTTCCATATCGGTAACAAATATTTCATCAATTTTTTATAAAACTATTTTGTTCCAAGTTGTAACATTAGTATTAATACTTCTAACTTCTGGAGGTGACATTTGTGTTAATGCACAAAAATAGTTTCTATATAATTATTATAATAATCAAAACTAATATAATAAATGCAATATTGTTCTTAAACACCTTGAGAGGGGTGGTTAGAACAAGTAGAATTATTATGATCCATATTTTAAAAAAAGAAGAAAAAAAGGATTAATCATAGAGGGAATAATTGTTTCCAACTAAAAT
The DNA here is from genome assembly GCA_029216955.1 of Iris pallida. Classification (NCBI taxonomy): domain Eukaryota; kingdom Viridiplantae; phylum Streptophyta; class Magnoliopsida; order Asparagales; family Iridaceae; genus Iris; species Iris pallida. The sequence goes on from JANAVB010027965.1 coordinate 25,691, forward strand.
AATAAGAGAAAAGATAACCAATCAAAATTTAATATCAAAAAACTAATTTTTTTAATATTATAAAAATACTTAAATCTTAACTTGATTTACTCCAAAGCTGGATGCATAATTTTTACAGCATTGTGGTGGTGGATCATGTAACGCCCCAGTCCCAAAATACCTAGGACTAAGTGCGTCGACATGCCAGCTGCATACATACAAAATATACTCTAATATATGGAACATCGTATGTATACATAAGCTGTAAAATGCAGTAAACCACAACTAAATCTCATCCACCAAAGAATAATAATATAAATCAACTATAAAATTTGTCATTCATATATGTAGTTGGGCGGAGACAAATCCACTACAAACTACGAAAGAAAATACACAAGGAAATGATCGATAAAAATGATAAGACGAACCAAGAGCAATCATCTTCGAAGGAATTAAGAAGACCACGACCTTGGCTAGAACACCTGCAAAAAGTCACAAAACACACACCTGGAGAGATAACCAGGTCCTCAGAGGGACATAACAAGATACAGGAAGAAACATGCCACATAACTAAATATATATAAAATGTCATAAATCACAAGTAAGGTAAATTAGCCTCATTCGTAACAAGAACCAGTATCTCATCATCGAAATATTGGACTACCCCTACAACCAAACAAGGACAAGGGGTAGCACACTATTCTGCGATACGACATTGTCCCAAGCTACTTATGGGGGTGACATGGCATTGACTAAGGTTACCTAACCATTCTACTGTGTTCATGCATGTAGTTAAGAACAAACCTTCAACGTATAGCCACTCTGGCTACATGAATCTCAAGTATGGTCCCACCAGGATACCAGGGACCTCAAAGCATAACATTCATCGAATGTCAGAGGCCAGCAGGAAATCAGGTATCAGGATCTAGGACCGTATCTCCAGCGGAGATAACCGGCAATAATAGGAAAGTGCATATGTGGCCCATATGTTAAGGAACTGTTCTTCCCACCCAATGCCTAGTAGAGTCACATCCATGACTCCTATACCTCTACTAACTGTCAAGTATCCTAACATGCCTCTATTAACAGTTAGCCCTAACGCATGCGCACAAGTGATCAGCCATCACGCAAGTACCTCCTCATGCTACTCATCTCACACATACCTCGTGGTACAATTTTGTTAAGGTTTATGATATACTACAAATGGTAGTCCCTTAACTCTAGATCCATATGCAGTCAAAGGATAATAAGTAAAGTAAAGCTAATATCACTGAGCATGTAATAAATCAGGAACTGTAATAATGGTACAACTACAAGAACTAAAAATAAATAAATAGTGATATGCAAATAACAAAAATATAGACTAAATGTAAGCAGTAAATATGGCAAGGTATCATGCCTGAGGTTGTGTACAAAAGGACGACGTCCAATAGCACGAACCATCCGAATAGTGAAGCGATGAAAGCCAAATCCCGCATACGTCCTCGGATGTTGAAATAAATACCATGAACGTGTTTGGAATAAAAGATATGTCTAGGAAACGCCTGTCCAAAAGTTCAATTCTGGAACATAGGCAAAATCGTAATTTTGGGTCAAAAGGATATCCGACGTTGGACCCGTTTTTATTCGAAATGCGTGCTAGAATCTACGGTCTCTAAATTCATCAAACTATATGTCTATAGGTCCGATTTGAGGAGACGAACTCAACGGTATGTCCAATTTTGGATTCCGATGAGCCGTGCACAAATTCGCCCGTTGGAGCGGGTCACGGGCCTGCCAAATAGGCGTTCCAGTAAACCTTCTCAGAATCAGACCAAACTTAGCACACAAAATGATACGGTCCTGTTGGCGTAAGTTTCGTTTTGAATTAATGAATGTGCACAAAGTAATTGGAGGATTTGCAAAGAGGTAGATACGGTGACTTTTGACGGATACGCATCAAATTCGTCGCGCACAAGCATTGAATTCTGTCAAAGCCCACACGTCTACGAAGTCAATACGCACCTTTCGATGCTTTCGGTTCGTGACCATGTCGCCCGGATTGGCGGGACGCATGTTGTATCGGGACATTTTTCTGAAATCCACAGTTTCAAAAACTAATTTTTTCGAAACTTTAGGATCACGAATCTTTACATTTAGTAAATAAAAAATTAAACTAAAAGAAAGGGTTTGTAGTGCTACAAGTGGTCTAAAATACCACTAAGAGATTTCTCAAAAATTACTAGCAAGTTGTTTCGAATTTATCCCTCAACAATGGGGTTTCGACTGTTTTTAGGCTGTCAGAAAACAGGGGTTTTCCAAGTTTTTCGAGTCGATCCTTCGACTCGATGGTTGATACCTCGAGGAACAAATATGTGGGTTGCCTAGAGGGTTATGTGGACTCTCCTTAGGAATTTACAGAATCAAAAATAATTAAGTATATACGAAGAACCGAGTCGCAGAAAAGGGTACCTTATGTCAATGGGTGCTTTCGCGGTGCCCATGGCTGCCAGCGGCCACGCTGCCGTGCCTGGCCGGTACTGCCACCGCCGGCGGCCTTTGTGGTGGCACGCGCACGGGTCGAGGCTCCCACGAGCAGCTGGGAAGGGAAGTCGGTTAGGGTTTGATCGAATCCTTGCTCTCACTCTCACTCTTTTATAAATAACAAGGGAGGGGCGCTCCCGGTTGTCGCAGGTTCGGCAATTAGCATGCCCGTTGCTTCCCTTGGGGAGCACAGTAGGCCATCGGCGCCTCCCCCCTTATTATTATTTTTTTAATATTTTTTAAAATGAATTAAGTTTCAAGCCTTTAAATAATTACCAAACCTTGCAAATAAATTTTTAGAAAAATACTAAAAATACAAAAAAAATTGTAGCTCTTTTGCTAGGGTAAAAGCAATTCAAACAATTACCTATTTATAAAATTCATTTATAAGTATTTATATATATGTATATATATATATATATATATATATATATATATATATATATATATATATATATATATATATATATATATATATATATATATATATATATATATATATATATATATATATATATATATATATATTTTTTATATATATATATATATATATATATATTTTATATATAAAATATATATATATATATATATATATATATATATATATATATATATATATATTTTATATATATATTTATATATATATATATATATATATATATTTTATATATGTATATAAAAATATATATATATATAAAAAAAAAAAAAAAAAAATATATATATATATATATATATATATATATATATATATATATATATATATATATATATATATTTTAAATTTTTTATTTTTTTATTATATATATATATATATATATATATATATATATATATATATATATATATATATATATATATATATATATATATATATATATATATATATATATATATATATATATATATAAATCATAACCATGATGAAATAACCATGATGATAATAAGAAAATAGAATATTATTAATGATAATAATAATTATAATAAATAATAATAATAATAATAATAATAATAATAATAATAATAATAATAATAATAATAATAATAATAATAATAATAATAATAATAATACTAATAATAGTAATAGTAATAACAACCAAGTAATAGAGATACCATAAGTTCGGGATGAGTACACTTATATTATTATTATTATCATAAATATTAGATTCCAAAACTTATTTAGAAGATAAATAATTATATATTACAATTTGAAAGATAACCAAAATGTGATTTACCAAAATTAAATCCTTAGACTGTTAAAACAAGTCAATCTAGTAATGCCTACAGCTAATGTGCTACTCAAAGCACCTGACTGCACTAGCCGTGCCATATTACCTAGTCAGTGTGCATGGCATAATTTAAGCATGGCTAAAGCCATATTTATAATTAATTTACAAGATAATCCAAAACAACAATATTTAAGCAATAAAATATAAAAAAATCCTCCAAAATTTTGGGGGATTACATCCTACCCAACTTATAAAATTTTTGTCCTCGAAATTAAAATAATATTCATATATAATAAAATATAAATTGACGATATTTGATTTATGGGAGGGCAGGCACGTCAAATCATAACTTGGTTTTCGAAACGACGGGGGAGGTGGTTATTATCGCCATAAACTACAAGATAGTGTATCCTTGGTTCGAGGCTCTACCCAACTTATGAGAGTTAGCTAACCGTGAAAGTTCTTGCTACAAGGCTTCTAAAAGGAACAATTTCTATAGGATGGCACGAGATTATCGGAAGTTCTGATCACAGTCACGGATTTTAAGGGAACCTCGACATTGTCATGAGGTTCTCGGTCAATCACTTCTAAATGTGGGTTATTAATTCTAACACGGTTTCTATAGGGTTCATACTTCATCAAGATAAGTAGGCATCTCTTGTTTGATTCTTAACTGAACATGTTGGTTCAAAGAATTTTGTTCTTCGCCTAACTAAGAGATGATATTGCATAAATCAGGAAAAAGAGTTCATGGCCAAGGGGTGAGGTCCATACAAGGTGCAGAACTTTGTTATAGAATATGATTAGGTAAGCGTTCAGTTTCTTTAAGCCATAGTGACTACGGTGTGATGGTTCGGTGTTTGGTGTTGTACAGGACATGGGCTTGCTTAGTTGTACAACATATAACACAAGTGTGACAGGTCTTGAATGAATCATGTGTATTTAGTTCTAAAGGAAGAATGTGTCATTACATGTGGTAAAATTAAAATGGAGCACAAGAAAGTTTGTTTATGCATGACATGTATGTCATGTATGTAGAGTGGCTTGTCCAGTTCATGAGGGTAAAATTTGCAAGAAGAAAATGCTAGTGTTGTGCTCCAATTATCAAGGTCACGGTAGTGGTATCAAAGTGATACGGATAGAAACATATGCTATAAACCAATAATTTATTATTTCCGTTGGAACCAATCATTGATTTGGATTTTAGTCTATATCAGTTGGGCATGATACCAAAAATCAAGTTGCACCATTTCTACTAGGTGAGGGTGGCCTAGAATAAGTTTCAACTCGAATGGTTGAGTTAATTGTCAGCCGGGTTGGTCAACTAGGTTCCTTAAACCCAAAAGCGCGCCTTCCGTGACTTTTGTGTATAAGCAGCACATGGGAACTCCATTGAGTGGCACACTAGTGGCACATGTGTAGTGGGCTTCGACTAGATTACAACCGTATATTGAGTCAAAAGATTTGAGTCGAGATTGAGTCTCTAATTGAAGTCAGGAAGGACAATGGTATTATGGTAGGGGTTATAGCTAACATTTTGACACGAAAGTCACATCATAAAAAAATAGGGTACAAGAGGACGTGTTTTAGTGGGACATAATATGTCTGCTTGAAGGTAGACTCGTTTAGGTCTTGCATATGAATTTTGTTGGAAGGTAACAGCTAGTATTACACTCCGAATATCAAAGTCACGGTAAGGGACACCAAAAGATCTAAAAAAAGTGGGAGTTCACGAGTCAGTAATTTATCATCCTAGCGAGAACCAATTTAACTCAATCAATCGGTGATCCCATAATTCCTAAAGTAAGAATGGCTTACCATCTATTCACTCTAGAGACTAGGACATGGTTTTAGGAATAATGAGGTTAGGAATATTTGAGTCGCGACATCGTACTTTGACCTTTGGTAATAATGGTCACTATATGATCGATAACGTGATATGGTGGTTATGAATTAGTTTCAAAGGATCGTACCCTGATTTCTAATAAATGGATATGATTTTGTACAATGATACATGAGTCGATAAAATGTAATAACCCACTCCTCCATAGTATAAGAGAGCATCGATGGCATAACGAACTCTAAAGCACGTCATGGGAAAGACCTCCAACGACTAAGTCATACATTTTTATTAGTGTCATGCCTGGCAGACTATAGTCACAAGGGTTCTAGTGGTATTAAATGTAGTGCTCATGCATTGTTGTTGATAATTAGTGAATCAATATGATGGAGCATCCTGCTACAAGCATTGGCCAAGCTGGTGAAGGTGATGTTCTAATGCTGAGTCACGTCTTTAATAATAAAATTTTATACCTAGAATGACACCTGTTGAATCCTTAATCCTTGAGTAAGTGTCTATCACAGTAAATGCTTGCCCTTGTTTTTGTCTATTCCTCTTATGTCTAAACCGTGGGCTTGGTCGAGTAAGGGTCGGGTTAAGACATAAAGGTTGCTGGCTCAAGCAAGAATCAGGAATAATAATTAAAGACACGCGGTAATTGGTTCTTGGAGAATAGATAGTCTCCTAGGTTGGAATTTTGACTAAGGGTAAAATCCTACTCATTTTTAACTCAAATGACTAGGAGGTCACGATATAAATTTTAGGGTCGAGGGGAGGACAAGTAACTCATGGCAGGGTTGTAATCACATGGTTGGCCGATTGGTAGCTATACTTATGTATACAACTATCATGGCCATAGAGGATACTCTGTATCTATCTATCAAATACAAGCGTTCGTCTCTTCATTCCGTGAAAGACAAAAATAATAAAGAGTTCAAGAAAGATGTCATCGAATACAATTATGCGATTCAAAGGTGAATGTATAATTCAAGAGGAATTGTCAATGCAGTCGCGGATGAGATCCTAGATACCTCTATATCTCAATCCACGTAGGATAATCATATGAAGAGCGAACCAAGTGCACTATGTTTGATCAGACCATAATACATTGATTCTATTTAGACAATATACTTGTGGGCGTCCCCAGTATACATATGTCCTGAACAAACTCGATAAGAATAAGCTTGCAAAACTAGGCTATAAATAGCGTCATCATTCATGGTTTTCAAAGTATAAGTACGGAAGATAATGATGAAAGCAGTTATAAATAGTTCAAGTTTCATAAGGACCTAAGTCTTGTCCGGTGTTTCTGCTTATACAGTCGTCCTACTGTCTCTGGTATCAGGCCTTGGTTGACCAATGAGGTATGGTGTAACTCCCCAGTCCCAAAATACGTAGGACTAGAAACGTAGACTTGCCAGCTGTATAATTAATATACGTAAGCTGTAAAATGCAGTAGAACCATGACTAATCTCATCCACACAAAATAAATGAATAAAATATATCATATAATGATAATGAATTGTCTTGATACAATATGTTGGATGGAGACACATCCACTACCAACAAAATAAAAGGGAGAGCTACATGATATACAAAAGAAATAACGAAGGTAGCAGGATAGATCCAAGACACGTCATCCTCGAATAAGTGGAGAAGACCACGATCTCGACTAGAATACCTACAGAAGACACGAACACACACCTGGTGAGATAACTAGGTCCTCAGAGGTACGTAATAAGATACATAATATTATGCCTTATAAACTGAATAAATACTGCTCAATAATAATAAGTAAGATCAGATCATAACATGGTCCAATACTTCACCATTTGGATTAGCGTACCATCCCCCCAACCAAACAAGGACAGGAGATGGCACACTAACCCACGATGAAGTATATTTTGAAGTCACGAATCTAATATGGTATCCGAACCCCAACAAGGTTCAATACCTTCTTATCGGAGTAGTAAGCCACACCTACAACCAAACAAGGACAAGATGTAGCAAACTAATCCGCGACAAGTTATTGTTCCAAACCATGGTCAGATATTAGTACCCAAACCAAGAGTACTCATACCTAACGGATAAGGGTGCCTAACCAATCTAAGTGAATGCAGTTTTAAGAACATCCTTCAACGCATGGGCCTTGGCTAAAATAGGATCGACATGGTCCCCCCTTGGGGCACCAGAGGCCCAATCAATAAGAGCATAACGTTCCGCAGAATGCCAGTGGCCGTTAGTAATCATGGGTAATCTCACCCGCACCTTCGGCGAAACTCACGGGTTACAAAAGGGAAAGTGCATAGTAGCCCATACGCTAAGGTATTGTCCTCCCTACCCAATACCTAATATGTTGTATCCATAACACAAAACCTCTATTAACTGCTAAGTCAAACTAAGCATGCAACCTCTATTAGCGGTTATTCCTATCGCACGACTTATACATACCGGTGGCCAGCCAGTCACGCATGTCCGAGTTCTACATGCGACTCGCAACTCCGTGGTAAAAATGTGTTAAGGCCTATGTATGCAACACAAAAAGGGTGGTCCCTTAAATCTAAGTTCAATGTATAAGAAAAATAATACACAGCAGGAAGTAGAACTAAATAGTAAGATTCTATCTAATTATGCCATGTATCACAGTTTATTTTAAAGAAAATAAATAATAAATAAATGCATGAATATGAGTTAAAGTAAAATAATCAGCTAATCGCAAGGTATCTTGCCTGGTAGGACGTCTGGTGTGCTACAATGATCAATATGGCACGAAGTGCAACTTCGGATAACAACTACACACGGTGACCTCTGATGATGGCACGGACAGTTCCATCGCGTCAAAAACGGCCAGATTAGCTTGGGATGATTTAAAGTAAGTACAAAATTGATAAGGGGACGAGAATAGTGGGATTGGACAGTGGGATAATCGAAGGAAATTAGTACATATACGATTTTAGAATATTATTTATAATACTTAAAACTAGTTTTCATAAGTCAAAATATTCATAGAAAAAATACTTAAAGTCAAGAAAAAAACTCTTATTCTTTTTTTTTGCAAAAGCTCTAAGTTGTAAAAATACGATTTTGAGATAGAAACTATATTATTTAAAATATTTGAGAAATACTAGTAAATTATTTTATAATTTTTGAAACCAAAATTTATGGGTCAAAGTATTTTAGGTAAATATATTGGAAATCATTTTAGGCTAAAAAGACATAAACAAGATACCTCAAAATAATATGACAATATATCTAAAAATATTGTAATATACTGAGAACAAAATAACAATTTTGGTATTAGTGGAACTAATGAAAATCTGAATGATAACTAATAACAAAGTAATATTGTAAATAATATTAATAACAATAAATGAAATCTGTATTTGGCTTATATTTATATAGTTATACATACTAATATACAAATCCACCTATATGAAAACATATATCCTTTTATTATACAATAATTATATTAATAATAGTACTATACTACAGCTAACAAAAACAAAGAGAAAGAAAATAACAATAATAGTAATAATGATGATAATAATATAATAATAAAATACATCAGCAACAACTTCACTGTTGCTTTCTTTCCATTTCAAGCCACCCACGAAATAAAATAGAGGATGGATGGCTTCTTCTTCTCGTTTTACGAGAGAAGAATATGATATTTCAAATAGGAAAGGAGGAGCAGAAGTAAAAAGGAAATTTGAGAGTTGAGCGGGAGAGATAGGCAGAGGGGCTTCGGATCTTACCTCTACGGCGGGCTGACCGGTGCTGCGCGCACGGGGCGGTGCTTCATGCACGGGAAGGTACTGAAGGTGCTGGTCGCGACGGCCATCGACGTCGCCAGGATCGGCGCGACGATGCACGCAGAGCGGTCATCCGACGAGGGTTTCTCGGTCGTTCATAGTATGCTGAGGAGGCAGACTGAAGGGGGGCGCCGACACAACGGCTGTGCGCGCTAGTGATGCGCACGGAGGGGGCGAATGTCAGGGACGGTGGATACACGGGCGACACTTCTCCGAGGGCGCTCCGACGTAGAGGCAGTGGCGATCGCGGGATGGGCACGACATTCTCGGCTTAGGGCGTATGTCCGCGAAGGGCGGCACCGGACGTGGCAAGGGTGGAGGCGAGGCGGTGAGGGGCATTCATCGGGAATGACAAACCGGCAAAAAGGGGATCCGACTGTGTGGCACGGTGGCTGCGTCGAGCGCACGGGGATGAGCATACAACTGTGTTCAGATTTTCGACCGGCGGGGGAGACCTGCGTTCGGCGACGCCGCTGGTCGGGCTACGGCAGCGGAGAGGAGGTAAGTTTTGGGAAATTTTATGTTGGAGATGGTGTTGGAATTGGTCTGGGTTATGGGGATGTTGGTTTGCCGATGGTGGCGGCGGTGATGCCCAGGGGGCGGGTCGATGAATTGTCGAGATTGGGTATAGGTGGCTGTGGTGGTTGTAAATTTTTTGGTGGCGGTGGCGATGGTCCTGGATGTTGGAAGAGGAATCCGGCAGGATGTGGCAGTTTTGGTGGCGGTGGAAACTATGGATTTGGGGTCGTTGGAGGGAAAATGACAGTGGTGGTTGTCTAGTGGAGATGATGTTGGTCGGCTTTAGTGCCGAAGATCACGACAGAGGTGACGGGAATAGTTCGGGTGGTTGTGTCTAGAAGATGGTGGCGGCGATGGTTGTTTTTCTGTTGGGTGTGGCGATGATGATACAGATGGTGGCTGTTCTAGTGGTGGTAGGTCGTAGGTGCCGGGTGTGGGGCTATGGTGTGGTTGTGCCAGTCGCGACGTGGTTATTAACGGGTGATGGTGGTGGAGAAGTGTGTCCGGTTTTGTCGGACATGATGAGGAGTTGTATTTGTAGAAAATATATAATGGATGAACTCGGCGACAGAGACAGAATGCACGTTTGTGGATGGTAGAAATTTATGGATGAGTACCTCTCCTTATATAGGAGGTAGAAATTCCTAGTTGGATAAGAATTAGGGAGGTTTAAATCCCGTTTTAGATAATTGTCACATTTGTTTTAAAACAAGATCAATTCGAAATCCAATCCAATCCAATCCAAATCCAATTAGATTTTATATATAGAAAATTTAGCTAAATTAAATAATTGAATCTTAATTTAAATTTTCATAAATAATAACTTAGATACACTTTCAAATTTTCTATTAATTTATAATTTCAAAAATTTACATTATTATTTAAAAGTAAACTAATAAAATATTATGAAATATATACGTATGCACTAAAAATATTATTTATTATTAATAACTGTTATAAATGAAAGGCTTTTATAATTAAAATAACAAACTTAGAAAATTTTGGTACGATAGCAAGAATAATTATTATATATATTATTTTGAAACTATAAAAATAGAAATAACTGTTTTTCTAAAAATATGTATGCTCGCACGTATTCACACTCGTCGAGCAATTACGAAAAACAAAATTTTGCGCGTGACGTACAATGCAACTACGCGACGTACAAATACCAAATAAAAAATCAGTACCAAATTTATTAAAAAAATAGTAGAAATTTAGGGGTTTTACATATGGGCTACAAAATCTCTATATTCTAAGTAACCATATCTTCCTACACTAGTATATATTCAGTGCCACCTAGTTATAGTTTATTAATGGGTTATAAGAATATGAGGTGATAGGCCGTGAGGCATACTACCCAACTTATAAAAGTCAGCTAATAGAGTTATTGAAAAATATAATATGTTTAACTAGTATGAGTTATCTTCCTATCCTCTCTATTAAGCACGAAGGAAAGATATGATTTATAGTGAAAGGAATCAAGCAGAAGGAAGTCAAGGTAATCGATTGGGAGTTCGAATTGGATTCAAAAAAATAAGGTCAACTGAGTGGATGAGATTATAGACTCTAATCCTATCTGCAGGCTCACATCGGTACAGTAACGTAACCGAAGTGATGAACTCGACCTACAAGGGCCACCACAAATACATGTAACGCCCCAGTCCCAAAATACCTAGGACTAAGTGTGTCGACATGCCAGCTGCATACTACGAAGTATACTCCAATATATGGAACATCGTATGTATACATAAGCTGTAAACTGCAGTAAACCACAACTAAATCTCATCCACCAAAGAATAATAATATAAATAACCTATAAAATTTGTTATTTATACATGTAGTTGGGCAGAGACAAATCCACTACCAACTATGAAAGAAAATACACAAGGAAATGATTGATAAAAATGACAAGACGAACCAAGAGCAATCATCTTCGAAGGAATGAAGAAGATTACGGTCTTAGCTAGAACACCTACAAAAATTCACAAAGCACACACCTGGAGAGATAACCAGGTCCTCAGAGGGACATAACAAGATACAGGAAGAATATGCCACATAACTGAATATATATAAAATGTCATAAATCACAAGTAAGGTAAATTAGCCTCATTCGTAACAAGATCCAATATCTCATCATCGAAACAATGGACTACCCCTACAACTAAACAAGGACAAGGGGTAGCATACTATTCCACGATGCGATATTGTCCCAAGCTACTAGTGGGGGTGACATGACATTGACTAAGGTTACCTAACCATTCTACTGTGTTCATGCAGTTAAGAAAAAACCTTCAACGCATGGGCACTCTGGCTACAGAAATCACAGGTATGGTCCCACCAGGACACTAGGGACCTCAAAGCATAACATTCATCGAATGTTAGAGGACAGCAGGAAATCAGGTATCAGGATCCAGGACCGTATCTCCAGCGGAGATAACCGACAATAATAGGAAAGTGCATACGTGGCCCATACGTTAAAAAACTGTTCTTCCCACCCAATGCCTAGTAGAGTCACATCCATGACTCCTATACCTCTACTAACTACCAAGTCTCCTGACATGCCTCTATTAGCAGTTAGCCCTAACGCATGCGCACATGTGATCAGCCATCACGTAATTACCTCTACATGCTACTCATCTCACACATATCTCATGGTACAACTGTGTCAAGGTTTATGATATACACTACAAATGGTAGTCCCTTAACTCTAGGTCCATATGCAATCAAAGGATAATAAGTAAAGTAAAGCTAATATCACTGAGCAGGTAATAAATCAGGAACTGTAATAATGGTACAGCTACAAGAACTAAAACTAAATAAAAAATGATATGCAAATAACAAAAATGTACACTAAATATAAGCAGTAAATATGGCAAGGTATCTTGCCTGAGGTTGTGTGCAAAAGGACGACGTCCAATAGCTCGACCCGTCCGAATAGTGAGGCGATAAAAGCCAAATTTTGCATACGTCCTCGGATGCTGAATTAAACACCACGAACGTGTTTGGAATAAAAGATATATCTAGGAAATGCCAATCCAAAAGTCCAATTCTGGAACAGGGGTAAAATCATAATTTTGGATTAAAACGATGTCCGCTGTTGGACCCGTTTTGTACCGAAACGTGTGCCAGAACCTACTGTCTCTAAAGTCGTCAAACTATATGTCTACAGGTCCGGTTTGAGGAGACAAACTCAATGGTAATCCAATTTTAGATTTCGATGAGCCGTGCACAAATTCGTCCGTTGGAGCGGGTTACGGGCCCGCAAAATAGGCATTCCAGTCGACCTTCTCAGAATCAGACCAAACTTGGCACACATGATGAAAAAAATAATACGGTCCTGTTGGCACAAGTTTCGTTTCGATTCAACGAATGTGCACAAAGTAATTGAAGGATTTGTAAAGAGGCCGATACGGTGACTATCGACGGATATACGTCAAATTCGTCCCGCCTACGGAACCAATTTGAATTCTGTCAAAGCTCACACGTCCACAAAGTTGATACACACCTTTCGATGCTTTCGATTCATGACCACGTCGCCCGGATTGGCAGGATGCACGTTGTATCGGGACATTTTTCTGAAATCTACAGTTTCAAAAACTGATTTTTCCGAAACTTTAGGATCATGAATCTTTATATTTAGTAAATAAAAAATTAAATTAAAAGAAAGGGTTTATAGTGTTACATGTGGTCTAAAATACCATTTAGAAATTTCTTAAAAGTTACTAACAAGTTGTTTCGAATTTATCCCTCAACAATGGGGTTTCGACTGTTTTTAGGCTGTCCGAAATATGGGTTTTCCATGTTTTTCGAGTCGATCCTTCGACTCGATGGTTGATACCTCGAGGAACAAATATATGGGACGCCTAGAGGGTCATGTGGACTCTCCTCGAGAATTTATGGAATCAAAAATAATTAAGTATATGCGAAGAACCGAGTCCCAGAAAAGGGTACCTCATGTCAATGGATGTTGTCGCGGTACCCATGGCTACTGCGGCCATACTGCCATGCCTGGCCGGCGTTGACACGGCCGACGGCCTGTGTGGTAGCGCATACACGGGTCGAGGTTGTCACGAGCAGATAGGGTGATGGAAGTCGGTTAGTGTTTGATCGAATCCTTGCCCTCCCTCTCGCTCTTTTATAAATAACAAGGGAGGGGGCGCTCCCTGTTGTTGCGGGTTCGGACAATTAGCATGCCCGTTGCTTCCTTTGGGGAGCACAGTGGGCCATCGGCCCCTTCCTTCCCCCTATTTTTTTAATTCTTTTTCAAGATAAATTAAGTTTAAAGCCCTTAAATAATTACCAAACCTTGCAAATAAAATTTTAGTAAAATACTAAAAATACAAAAAAATTGTAGCTCTTTTGCTAGGGTAAAAACAATTCAAGCAATTACCTATATATAAAATTCATTTATAATTATATATATATATATATATATTTTCTATTTATATATATATATATAAGTGCCACATGTCAGCTTGACTGTTGGAAGTGTGCACTATAACCGCCTTATCAGACGAGAGATACCCTCAAATCATAACAAGTGCCACATGTCAAGCTGACCGTGCCGTGAGGTTAATAGTTATAGCAGACGGCTGTTACAACCCAAATGTAGTGCCCTAGTCCCAAAACACGTAGGACTAGAAGACATAAACATGCCAATACGTATTAAAAAGACTCCAGCCCAGCTCGAATATGTCACGTCCTAGTTCTGTAGAACCGATCGTCCTCACTAGGGCATGATGCCGCACAAGCCTGGATTTGTGCTCGTACAAGGCGAATGGCTGAAACGGCCGATTAGAAGCTAAAGGACCGAGTCACACAAAAGACATCAGCAGAAAAGTAGAACAAGAAAAAAAACATGTGTTGAAAATAAAATCAAAACTTTATTGATAAGAACAGAAACATTACAAAGGACTAGCTCTAGGCCAAGATTTATAATTCCCTCAAGCTCACAATCTCTCTGATACAAACACTCAACTCTCACTCATCTTTTAGTACAAATAATCCTGTCTTGAGGCATACAACTTGACGAAGGCGATATCCATACATTATGTCTTGTATAGGTGAAGTCTTTAATGCGGCCGCATGCCTTGAAATGCCAAGGAACTCTATGCCTCAGTGCGTCCAAGCGATCTCCGCCTCGAACGAGTAAGTACTTGTTACATGCACATAAAAACTGGTGGAGTGTCAGTACACAACCATACTGGTGAGTGAGCCCCTTGCCCATCCAAACAAAACCAATGCGTTCATTTATTGGATGCTCCATATAATTTTGGTTGTCTTTCTAATCTTGTCTTAGGATCAGTTCATTGCATAACTATAAGTCTACTCGTATTACAATATCGAGATATTGCTATAATACCCATACTTGTGCAACAACATCGTGGTCGTGCCACCCTTGTGACGCAATATAGTGATCGTGTCATAAGGCCCATTGGTGAGACCACAATCATGATACTCAACCATATCAACTAATATTTTTTACCTTTCGGCCTTCTCTGTACAACATACAACCGACTCAGTCATAAACTTATGAACTTGTGTCAACAACTCAAAAATATGATGCCACATCTCGTTCCAAAGCACGAGTCAAACTTCCTTAAAACCAATGCTATAAACCGTGCCCAAGCACACGACTTTATTAGGGCCAAATCTTAAGCTCAATAATTGTGATGCAAATCGTGCATACCTTCCTTGACTCATTTGAACCGTGTAGACACTTTTTGATTCAATCCTACGGTATGCACTCGAATTGTCGTAAATATGCCAACTCAATCTATATGAAAGGTCACCAGCATGACAAGCTATCCGTGGACTATAGCTTGGTGTAGACAAGGTCGATTGACACTGATAGCGAGCCCTATCGCCTGATCCAAGATGTACCTTCGTAGTCGGGACACATGATAACTATCACATATCACGAGTTATGGAGGCATAAGAGCGGGACAAAAAACTCACCTTTACTCGCCAAATAGGTCGAGTCAACCTTATACTCCGAACATAAGTAAAATACAAGGTTGTCGAAAAGAACCCAAGATAAGACAAACTAAAAGGAGGCTCAAAATCTAACCTCCCTCGGCAAACAGCTGCTCCAAGAGGCCAAACTCTTCACACTCCTGCCTCGCGGCTGCTACTCTGGCACTCTGCTAATTCTGTCTGACTTGTTGGACCTGGGTATACTGTATCGGATACTATCGCTTGATCTGATGAGACTATGTCGGAAGGGGACACTGAATGAGGGATTGGGCTGCCTCTGATAATCCTTGCTTGCCAACGATAGCTAATTGAGGTAGGACTGACGGTTGTATGACTGAAGAAGACTCATGATGCAAGAGTGGGCAAGAACCAATCATATGGTCAGATGCCCCGCACTTGAGACACTGGCCATTGGCCCTCCTATACTGAGCCCTGGTGTGCCCTAACTTACCCTAGTAATAACATCTTACAGACGCTGACTGCCTCAAAGACTGTATCGATGCTATCGTCGGGGCTGAATAAACTGGCTTGTGAGGAGCTCGAGGTTCCAAAATTCTAACTGTTGGGGTTGGAGTTGATGAATAAATACTAATACCTCTTATGGCACTATGGGACCTCTTCTGGCCTCCGATCCTTTCTGCTGATCTCTAGCTGGCAATCTCTAAGGACCTGGCTTCCCTGAGTACTAAGTCAAAGGTGGTATAGAAAGAACCCACCATAAGCTGCTGAAGCTCCAAATACAAGCCCTGCTCAAACCTCTGGGCTCTGTCTTCATCTCGAGCTACCATGTGGGAAGCAAATTGGCTAAGATGACAAAACTCTGCGGCATAATGGTCCACTGATGTCATCTACTGACGAACTTTGATGAACTGTTGCTGATGCTGAAACTTGGCGATAGAATTAAGTACTTCACCCGGAAGCGCTTCTTAAAATTCTTCCAGGCAATAGCTTCGGAAGTGCCATTTCTTGTGCAGCCCACCAATCTTGGGCAAGATCTGTCAACTGCATCTTCACAACTGCTACCTTCTTATCTGCTAGGGTCTTAGCGGCATCTAGGATAGCCTCGTTATCCTGGAGCCAAAAATCCGCTGAAATGGCATCCTCCGTGCTATGGAATAGAGCTGGTCATAGGCGATTGTAGTTGGATGTTGCGCTATGACCGTAGCGCTCAATATTTTCTAGAGTTACTCTGACTCTTTGACATAGAGTATTGTTGGTCTGGGCCTTGTCCTTGCCCAACTGCTGGTAGAACTAGGTCACCTGGTGCTGGAGCTGATGTTGTTGTTATTGCGTCACCACCATGACTCTGATCAATTCTAGCATAACCTGAGGGCCTCACTGCTCTGGCTGCACTAAAAAAACTATTAAAGCTGGTTGGGTTGGCTGAGACGGTACTGACTTAGCTGGCAAAACTGGTGGAGGTGGCTGGACATGAACAAATTATGATGCTGATCGCTGAAGGGTTGTTGGCTCAGACCTATGACTTGACGGTGGAGTTAGATACTGGCTTACAGCCTGAACTGCTGGTGGCAGTAGAGCAATGAAACCCATGGATGAAGATTATGGTGAGTCATCCCTGAAGGATAAATGCGAGATATCAATAATGGACATAGATAGAACACAAATACCAAGCACGTTCACTGTTTCAAGGAATGCGATAATAGCGATAAGTAAGAGGAGATCAACTAAGATAAATAAAGGATTGAGATTCTAACTCGTTGAATCCTCCACAAGTCTGGAAAAAAATAGACCTGTATGGGCCACTACTAAAACCTTGTCACACCCCACTCCCAGAAAACTAGGAAAATCCAAGAACGTACATAGTCAGCTACTCCGTATAAGGTATAAAAATGCCGTACGACTGTCACGACAATCTTGAAGACATGTGGGTATACTCTAACAGGCAATGACGTCAGTCGCAAGGTCGACAAAACATAATATCTCAATCCAACAACCACAAGCCACAATTGTAAATCATACATGATAGTAAAAAGGCATCCCAAAATACATGTCATATATGATCATGAAGCTAGTGAGTATAAAATACGACACTAGCAAGTAAATGTTACATGATCGCTATATCAGCCTATGGTCTAGTGTATACAATCATAACTACTCAAAGTAGTGAACAAACAAAAGAAAGGAGCTAACACATGCCCTGGCTAAAACCATAAAAGTATGATGAAGACAACGAGTAGTATGGGGAAGGAACCCACTCACGAGCTGCGGTTGCAATTCTACCGGTAAGGGTCATTCAGTAGAAGATACGGTAGATCTTCTGGCTCCTCTGGTCAATCTGGCAAAAAAAAAACAAGTGGGGTCAGAACCCCAAGCAAAAAGCACCACAAAGGAATCCTAAGGTGAATGACCAAAACTCATAACCATAGTACATTCAGAATGCGACCAAAGTAATAAGTACATGTCAAGACTTGTACGATACCAATGCACGCATCTCAAGAAATAATTAAGAAAATAACTAAAAATATAGCCACGAAAATCACTAAAGGGCAAGATAGGACGACGAGTGTGTTGGCCCATTGGTCATCATCAAACCGATTTTGATAATCATCTAAACTCGGACTCGATATAAGGGCTACTCACAACAGACTGAAACAACCAGAACTGCTACCGTTCGAGATTTACCCAGTCGTCATGTCTATCTTTATTTTCTATTCTCAAATGTAATTTCCCCAATATTATTGAGTTTAAGAAAAATATAGACCACATCGTACTGGCAAATAAGCTTAACCCAAAAATATTTTTCAAACGACCCAGTTTTACAAATAAAACTTGTTTTAAACAAACCAAAAAACCCGTATTTGAAAAACAATTCAAAGAGCACAAAACCCAGTTTTAGAACCTGAATTCTGACCTAATAGTTATACCAAAGTTCGGTCCGAACTCGGGTACCTTGATTTGGTAAACCATATAAACCTGTTCTTCTTGCAGAGTCAGTTGCAACGATTAAATTTTTGAACGTTTGTTATCCGAATTCAGCCAGAACTTGGTTTTCAGCAATCCTATAAATAAAGAAAAGTTTTTCATTCTAAATCACCCATTCACCTTTTATCTTCTCTTCTCTTAGCTTTCTAAGCTATTCGAAGCTCTCATTTTCAAATCCCAAGCCTCTTACAACCTCTAGTCTACTTGCAAATATGGCACGGTCTAGAAGTTTCAGAGAGTTATAATCAGAGGCTTGATCAAAAAGTTTACACTTCATAATTGAAGTCGGTCGAGCACTTCAGATCTAAACTCGATGTTGTAAAGAGCTATAAGCACTCAGTTTAAAGCTTGTGTTTCCAATAGTGGATTTCAACTCAGAGTAAGAGTCCTCCGTCCTGGAATAGTCCTCATAAGAGAGAGACCAAGATATATTTCTGTGTTTGCGTTTGCTCTCTGTCTCTCTTATTTACTACTTTTTATATAATAGTAACATAGACAGTGCGACATGATAGTGATATAGTAGTGTTTTTGTTTTAATTAGTAATATTTTGCTGCACACTCTATACACCCCCTTCTAGAGTATATATTGCTTAACATATCGATCCTACAATTGGTATCAGAGCTGGTTAATTAACAAGTATATATTTACTAGTTAACCATTTCTGTCCTTTATTTGCATATACTCTCTAGAGACACTATCACATGGCTAATGCATGTGAAAGACAATCCACCAACAAACCTCCACTATTTGATAGAACCAACTACATTTACTAGAAAATACGAATGTGCTTCTATTTGAAGTCACTAGATTTTGAACTTTGGTCAATCGTTATTGAGGGCTACAAAAAGCTAGCACGGCTAGTTGTTGATGGTGAACTTATTGATAAACCACACGATAAGTACAGTGATAATGAAAAGAAACATGCTATTCTTGACGCTCGTGCTATTAATGTACTATTTTGTGTAGTAGACATGACTGAATTTAACAAGGTGTCTACTTGCACAACATCACATAAAGTATGAAAGCCTCTAGAGGTGACTCATGAAGGCACGACTCAAGTCAAAGAATCAAAGATCAGCAGTTGTCTCAGGAATACGAGGCATTCAAGATGAAGCCAAGTGAGACGATTACTCAGATATTCACATGTTTCCTTGACATTGTAAATTTGTTGTCTTCTCTCGACAATGAGTACAACAATAACGAGAAGATTCATAAAGTACTGAGGGGTCTCACAAAGAACTGGAACCCCAAGGCTATAACAATCGTTGAAGGGAACGACCTCACAAAAATGTCACTGGAAACACTCATGGGGAAGCTGATGACTCATGAGCTAGATCTGCAAGATTTTGAAAAATCGACACCCAAAGAGAAATTAATTGCTTTCAAGGCACAATACAAAAGAATAGTTGAAGAGTCTGAAGACGGTGACTCAGATAGAGAAGAGCAATCTCTCATGGTAAGAAATTTCAAAAAGTTCCTGAAGTTTAATCGTCGAATAAGAACATCAACAATAATAATAAAGATGAAGAGAAAATATTATATAAATGCAAAAGAAAGGACAAATCAAGAAAGACTGTCCGTCAGCATTATCGACCAAAAAGGGTAACAAATATGAAAAGAGTTACACAAAGAAATCAACGTCCAAAAAATATGCAAATACGAGCATATGGCACAAAAATGAAGCTAGCGATTCAGAAGATGACAGCTCTCAAGACGCTGCAAATGTGTGCCTAATGGCGTTCTATCAGGTAAATACTAACCCTCTATATGAAGACTTTACTTTTGATGAGCTAGGTGATGCCTTTAGTGACCTCCTAGAAGACAATAGAAAATTGGTAGGCAAATATAAGACTTCTAGAAAGGTACTTAAGGAACACAAACTTGAGATAAAAAGGCTGACCTTACTATTAGAAGATGTTAGGGTAAATCAACTCTTTAGTGAGACTGGTGAGTTAGCTTCTATCAAGTTACAATTACACGAAGCATCATGCACTCTTGACAAAAAAGACAAGACCATATCTCCGGTGCAAGAAGACTATCAAATCAAGAAGAAGAAGAGTATCAATGCGCTGATTAGGAATGATACCCTAACAGCTGATTATAATAGAGTATTTGACACTTCCTAAAAGTTGGAAATTAGGCTAGAAAAATAGTCGATATCGACTGCTTCCTCTTCTAACATGTCACTTACCCAAAATGAACATTGTCCAACCAAAGACTATCAAACCCAAGAGGTATAGCAATCCTAAACATGCTTTTTATTATAAGTATCCTTTGAAAGACCATTGGACTATCAAACAAGTACATAAGATCAACACTTCATCTAACATTCATACAAATGCTAGATGTCACTATTGTGGCACCCCTAGTCATATTTATTCTATATGTGGAGTTAGAAGATTAATATATTTGAATATTTTTACTTGGCTACCAAAAACTAACATGTCAGGATCCAATAAGAAAAGGGTACCAAGAGTTTCATCTATAAATTATTTTGTAGGTGGAACATCCAACCCATTCTAAAAGCAAGTGGATTCTCGATAGCGGTTGCTCATGGCACATGACCGACGATGCATCTTTGTTTGCAACAATGTCGAAGAAGAAAGAAGGATAAGTCTCCTTCGGAAACAACTTGAAAGGGTACATTATAGGTATTGGTAACGTTGGTAAGGCTCACTATCCCATTATTAAAGATGTATGTCTTGTAACAGAATTAAAGCATAACCTACTCAGCATAATTTATTTAGCTGACCATAGTTATGGTATTAATTTTGTTAAAGATAAATGTAATGTAGTTGATAAATCAACTGGTAGTACTATCTTTGAAGGTATTATAGAAGATAATATCTATGTTTTTTTTCTTTTGGAGAATACTAACACTGTAGGTAGATGTCAATACGTCAAAAATGACGAGAGTCAACTATGGCATATGAGGCTAGGACGTGCAAACATGGACACAATTGCGAGATTATCCACACAAAAATTAGTACGAGGCTTACCAGAGATAATTTTCAAGAAAGACATGGTATGTAGCGACTGTAAAAAAACAAAGCTACTAATCATCTTTTAAATCGATCAATGCTATAAGTACTACTTGACCTATACAATTATTACATATGGATCTATTTGGACCCAACAGAGTTGCTAGTCTAAATGGTAAGCTATATGCCTTTGTAATCATAGATGATTACTCCAGATATACGTGGGTAATTTCCTTGCTCATAAGAATGACGGACTTTCAGAATTTATCATATTTTGTAAAAAGGTACAAAATAATAAAGGCTTCATGATCACTCGCATTCGAAGCGAGCATGGTGGAGAATTTGAGAATGCTGACTTTGAGAAATTTTGTGACGCACACGGATATTTGTATAAATTTTCTTGCCCTAGGACTCCGCAACAAAATGGCGTTGTGGAATGTAAGAACAAAACTCTTAGCGAAATAGCTAGAGTTATGTTAAACCAGTTTAGCCTACCTAAATATTTTTGCGCTGAAGCTGTCAATATAGCATGCTATGTTCTGAATAGGGTTCTGATTCGACCTAGATCAAAGAAGACTCACTATGAACTATGGTTTAATAGGACCCCCTCTGTTTCTTATTTTAAGATTTTGGTTACAAATATTTAATTTTGAATACAAAAGATAATTTGGGTAAATTTGACTCAAAAGTCGATGAAGGTATTTTTTTGGTTATGCGGCCAAGAGCATAGGTTATCGAGTCTCCAACAAGAAATCAATATCAGTTGAAGAATCAATCAACATCACTTTTGACGAGATGAATAGTCAGACGAACAATGATAGTGACGATGAGGACCACGATACACCAAGCAAAGCACCTACTGAAGCAGAACCTGAAACCAGCTACTTGGGGAGTCTGTCAAAAAGGTTGAAATTCATGGCTGACCACCCCAAGGACTTGGTAATAGGTGAGATCAAAAAAGGCGTAAGTACTCGTTCCTCAACTAGAGATATAGTTTCTAGTGTAACATTTATTTCACAATTAGAGCCTAAGAACATAGAAGAAGCTTGTAATGATATTTATTGGTTAGATGCTATGCAAGAGGAATTAAACCATTTGAACATAATCAAGTTTGGGAACTTGTTTCCAAGACGATTGATCATCCGATAATTGGCACCCAATGGGTATTATGAAATAAACTTAATGATGAGGGTTTAGTCACACGTAATAAGGCTCGACTAGAAGCTAAAGGATACATCCAAGAGGAAGGTATCGACTTTGATGAGACATATGCCCCAGTTGCGCAGTTTAGAATCCATTCGCATATTATGTGCTTTTGTCTATTTTTATGATTTTAAACTATTTCAAATTGATGGTAAAAGTGCTTTTTAAATAGTTTTATACAAGTAGAAGTTTATGTTGTTCAACCTCCTAGTTTTACTGATTTTAAAAATCCTGAATATGTTTTCAAGTTGAAGAAAGCCTTATACGGACAGAAATAAGTCCCCTCATGCTTGGTATGACCGCCTAAGCTCTTTTCTACTTGAAAAAGATTTTTCAAAAGGCAAGATTGATACAACACTTTTCATAATATCTTTGAATAATAATCTTTTATTAGTACAAATTTATATCGATGACATTATTTTCAGTTCTACTGATGAATCTCTTTGTCAAGATTTTTCTAAGTGCATGCAGAGTGAGTTTGAGATGTACATCATGGTGGAATTGAAGTTCTTCCTTGGACTACAAATCAAGCAAACCACAAATGTGACATTCATCAACCAAGCCAAATATACAAAAGATCTGCTAAAGAAGTTCGATCTGGAGTCAGCCAAACTGCTTGGAACTTCGATGGAAACATTAATCAAGCGTGACATAGATGAACAAGGAAAACCAGTCGACACACGTAAATATCGATGTATGATTGGTAGTTTATTGTATCTAACTGCTAGTTGTCCTGATATAATATTCAATGCTTGCTTATGTACACGATTCCAAGCTAACCCTAAGGAATCACACTTGCGTGCTGTTAAGCGTATCTTTCTATACCTTAAGAGAACTTCTTCTGTCGGCTTGTGGTATTCAAAAACTACGTCCTTTGACCTAACCAATTATTCAGATGTTAATTTTCTTGGATGCAAAGTGGATAGAAAAGTACTAACGGAACGTGTCATTTCCTAGGCAAAGCTTTAGTCTTTTGGTTTAGTAAGAAACAAAATTTTGTTGCATTATCAACTACTAAGGCCGAGTATATCGTCACAGGACGTTATTGTGCACAAATTTTATAGATGAAGCAAACCCTAGAAGACTACAATTTGCATTATTCACATATTCCTATATTTTGTGACAACACTAGCATGGTCAATTTGACTAAGAATCCTGTATGTTACTCACGCACCAAGCATATTAAGATACAACATCACTTTCTTAGAGATCATCAACAAAATCGAGACATTAATTTAGAATATGTTGACACAGAACATCAACTAGCTGATATCTTTACTAAACCTTTGGCAGAAGATAGTCAACTATTTACGTCAAGAATTAGGAATTTTTAGATATCAATAATATTAATTTATTTTATTAATTAAATTAATTCCAATACGTAGTGATTATTTTAGAGACAAGCTTACAAACTATTTGTCTGTCACCAAGGCAATAAGAGCTTAAGCAAAACGGAACTTAGCATACCGTGTGGATCTCCGCCAGCTAAAAAAGTATCCCTACAGCTAATATGAGGCTGTAAATATGTAACAAAAATTAATTTGTTAAATAATTTTATTTAGATTATTTGAGATTTAAAATTAATAATTTTTTTAATTAAAAAGTTGAAAGGATTTGATAAATTAGCATGAGTGGATACTATTTTTGTTGTAAAATAGCCAAAGCAGAGTTCAATCGAGTTCTGGACGAGGTCGGCCCGAACTTGGGCCAAACTCTGTTGGCTAATCTACAACCCAGTGGTCCCCACTTCTCCTATTTATCACCTCCCTTCATCTTCCTCCTCTATTCCACGAACAGAAGCTTCGATCCCACGAAAACCCTAACCCTAGTCCAATTTCATGTTTTTCCCATTCTACCTGTAATTTTTACTCTAACTTTCGGATTTGGGACCTCGGATTCATTCTCTTCAATATACTCAATGTCAGGAATATATATATTTTTCTTCCGTCTCCTATTTCAATTTCTAGAACTTTTCTTGGCAATGACACCTAAATTTTTTAGAAAGAGAAAGAAGAGTAATGAAGGATCATCATCATCTCAACAACCTTCAATTTCCTCTCCAGTCCAACCAGACGACAGATCGTTTTGCGATTTCTCATTCTCGACGCTAGACCAATCCATAGAATGGTTTAGTAATTTTTATGACCGCACCGTCTGTGCCGGCGCTCCGATAAATTTTAATATTTTTCTGAACTATCTCACAGCTTTTCAGCTTATACAACTCAATAACTTAGTAGCAACTTCGTTTTCTATCTTTCTTAATGTTATTAGATTATTTTACTGCAATTTGACTTATGACTCTTGTATTTTTCTTCCCGTGTCGGAGAAATTGATATTAAATATGATGCAAAAGATTTAGCAGCGATCCTTAGAGTACCCAACAAAGGAGAAGTACTTATCGACCACTCCAAATTTAGCTTTTCTCCTGACGTATCTTTGAATACGTTCAAAGCTTCTATTTGCCATCCCGGACCTTGTCCTATTGACAAACTTAAGGCATAACACTTTAGTTTGTATTTTTACAATCTCCACAGAATCAACTTCTCTGCTATCCTTCCAAAGCAGACTTCCCCAGATGATGTCACTGCTCTTGAGTTATCTTCCATCTACCATATTAATTTTGGAATTACCTTTTCATTTCCAAAGACTATAATCGAGATGATGGTACGTGCTCGCATGAACAAGAGAAATCTTATTTATGCAATGTACTTGCCACTCATTTTTCGATACTCCAATATTGACTTAGATGAGTGCAATGTCCTTGCTGAACCTGTACATCTTACTGCAGCTAAGCGTTCTGAGATTTTTGCTGTTCCTCCTCTTGTTGCTCCTGTTGTACTACCTCCTGCTCTAGCTTCTACCACTCCAGCCACTGTTGCTCCACCCAATGATTATCCACAGCCTATTGAAGGTCTCTACCATATAATGAGAGATCATATACAGCTGGCCCAGACTCTGCATCAGGGAGATTATGAGTACCGTGATGTCATTCGCACTCATATGATCTCTAACACACTAGCTGATCTCTGTTTTGCTCAGTCCCATCAGCCTGGCGGCCCTGGCTTCTTTCCCAATGATCCTACTTTTTCTGGCTACCGTATTAAGGATCAGGAAGTACGCCAGTGCTTCAATCCTGCAGGCACATATGACTGGTTCATATCTTTTGGTGAGCCTACTCATACTTTTGGTGGTGATGACGATGCTGATGATCAGGATATATACAAGGATTTATGAAATCTAGTTGTCATTGTCTTTAGCCTAGATATTATGCTTAGTAGATTTCTATATATTATCATCATGTCTTAGAAATGTCTTACATTCTGAGAACATGTTGTATCAGTTACGTCGTTTTTAATGGAACTGGGGATTCCCAGGACCCTAGTTCGGTGTGCGTATTGATTGCTAGAAAGTTAAACAGATATAAACGTGTTCTAACCCTTCATAGGCGAAAAGTAGGGTTCAAGAATTATACCTGCAGTGGGAAGAAGAAAACAGTTCCTAGTAATCTCAAGCAGTCACGACCCCAAGATCTTCTACACGTATTCCTTCCTCGGGTTGGATATTGTGTGGACGACGATCTTCTAACCTTTTCTTCTCCTTAGCAGCCCCTTCTTTCTCTCCTTACGTAGATCACGAATTTAGAGAAAGCTTCTTAGTTCTAATAATCATTTGGCGGCCAGAGAATAGAGGATATATATAAGGCTACGGCAGGAACCATGAGGAGAAATTAGGGTTAGGTCTCCTAACGGATCTAGGTGTCCTATGTTCTACACGAACACACAACCCAGGCCCATTAGCAATAGCTCGGTCCTCTAATGAGCTATTGTTGTACTACCTTCCTAATCCCAAATTATGATTGTGGGCTCCTTCTATTATATGCTCGTTTGGCTCCCCATGTTAAGATATCGAATGTCCGTCGATTAGATTAAGTTACTGACAACTATATTGATCGACATCTTTTATCCTTAAGTAGTACCACTCAACTTTATTTGTCATGTTGAATATAATACACCTGTAGGGTTTACATGACAATCCTTATGAGCTCCTTAAGGGGACATCATCAACCCGACGTATCGGGACATGGATTCCTTTTATAATCAACAACCCATCATACATACAATATTATTACCCAATTCATAGGGGTTGTTGACCCATAATGAATCTCACTTTTTTATGAGTCAAAGTAATGCACACTGCATATACATGTCTGTTATTATATTCGGATTAAGAGCACAAGCAACCATAATAACTGAGGTGTCTGTTATCTTATGTAGTCAGTACAAAGAGAACAACCTCAAGTGGTCCTGTTCAATACACACAAAGTGCATTAGTTTAAACCTATAGTCAAGATAGACTAATACCAGATTACACTACAACCTTTCTAATAGATTGTCCAAGTCCATCTAGGTTGTGAACCATTTATATATTCCATAGGGAACTGATAATATGATCTTCTATGTGACACCGCATACCATATTATCTACAATATAGGGTATCAGACACTTGCATCAACACTTGTAACAAATACAATATGCAAACATTGTCCATATGATTCTCATTCAAAATTTAAGGAAATAAAGTTAATACAAAAGTGATGCTTTTAGTATATAACCATAACAGTTTTTCCTTACTAGTTGCTTGTATGGATTAAAACTCTTTCAGTTTTATCTGTACTAAGTGGTTATTTTTCTTTATTAAAGCTAGTAGTTGTTTATTTCTCTTTTTGAAATATATGCACATCTTACATACTTAGTAGTTTATCCTAAATACAGCTTCTTACATATAACTACTCTGTGACATATCAGTTTTATTGTTATTATCTTTTTTCTTCATGTTTGTCTTTTTGTACACATAAATTGTGCGGGGGAGCATTTTGGTAAATGACAACGAGGGAGAAAATACAACACTTGTTAAGAGGAGAGGGTACAACTACAACTTGAAGGAATTTTTTTGATCAAGGTGTTATATCGGTCAAGGTTTGTCAATTATCAAAATAGGGGAGATTGTTGGCCTATTGGTCATGGTAAAACCAATTTTGATAATCGTCTAAACTCGGACTCGATATAAGGGCTACTCATAGCAGACTTTGACAACCAGAACTGCTACCGTTCGAGATTTGCTCAATCGTTACGTCTATCTTTATTTCCATTCTCAAATGTATTTTTCACAATTTTATTGAGTCTAGAAAAAATGTAAACCATGTCATACTGACAAATTGGCTTAATCGAAAAACATTTTCAAACTACCCAGTTTATAAATAAAACTTATTTTAAACAAACCCAAAAATTTGTATTTGAAAAATAGTCCAAAGAACACAAAACCCAGTTTTAGAACCTAGATTCTGACCTAACAGTCATACCAAAGTTCGGACAGAGTTCGACCTGAACTCGAGTCCCTTGATTTTGTAAATTATATAAACCTGTTCTTCCTGCAGACTCGACTGCAATGCTCAAATTTTTGAACGTTTGGCCTCCGAATTCGGCTAGAACTCAGTTTTCAGCAATCCTATAAATAGAGAAGAGTTTTTCATTCTAAATCACTCATTCACCTTCTATCTTCTCTTCTCTTAGCTTTCTAAGCTATTCAAAGCTCTCATTTTCAAATTTCAAGCTTGTCTTACAACCTCTAATCTACTTGCCAGTACCTTATGAAAGTTTCAGAGAGTTGTAATCAGAGGCTTGATCAAGAAGTTCACACTTCACATTTGAAGTTGGCCGAGCACTTCAGATGTAAGCTCGGTATTGTAAAGAGCTGTAAGCACTTGGTTTAAAGCTTGTGTTTCCAATAGTTGATTTCAACTCAGAGCAAGAGTCCTCCGGCCTGGAATAGTCCTCATAAGAAGGAGACTAGGATATATCACTGTGTTTGCGTTTGCTCTCTGTCTCTTTTATTTACTCTTTTATATAACTATGACATAGCCACCGTGACACGATAGTAATATAGTAGTATTTTTGTTTTAATTATTAGTATTCTGCTGTACACTCTATTTACCCCCTCTAGAGTATATATTGCTTAACATATTGATCATACAGAGTGGTCAAAGGCATCGAAACTACTCTGGAGCAGGACTACAACCCGTAAAACAAACAAAGACCGGGTTACAGACCATTACCCGAGCAGGACTTAGCACTCCAAACATACACCAAAAATATATCAAAGTACAAGTACAAGGATAAGACATGCTACAAAACATGACCAGACATTCCTATGACTTTCTACTTGTTAACTAGCTAGGATTTTTACAAGCCTTAATTACTAAAGATGCAAATAAGGAACTATGCTACCACCTGCACTGCAGGTACCCAGATCACCAAGGACTGCTTGAACTAGCTATAAGCAAACCACATAATGGGAGCAATAATATGAGCATTAACAATTAGCAGTAACATGAGCAATAACTAAAAATACATAATATGCAACAACAAGAAGTGCCGCAACATACGAGCTAGAGATGTGATAGGCCTACACAAATTGAGTTATCCATGTCTCTTGAGCCCTGAGAGATCAGTGCTATAGGTAGTGAGACTATCCTCCACTTCGAATGTACTATATGACAATTACTACTCAATTATCCTACGATTTTTATCTCGATTCTCAAGTCATGGACACTAGAGAATTGACCTAGCACGACGAGCCATGAGTACGAGCTATTCACGGGTTATCACTTAGAATATATATTATTTCACAACACACAATACATAGGATAATGTTCACAATTGATTGTCCTATGCCAAAATGCAGTAGGTTAACATTGAGAGACAATCCATGGTGTCGCATAAGATATGAACTCGTGTCAAGCATATATGTGAAGGATACAACATTCGAACATCTCAAAAAATCATTATGTTATAGTATGAATCGAAATAGTTAAAAAAAATATCACAATAGGAAAAACAAGGAAAACAGGCACACAGTCTGGGCAGTCTATGCGTATAACGAGATCAGACGCATGGTAAGATCATGCGCATGGTGCCCATAGGCGCTTGGCGAGATCATGCGCATGGCAACATCTGGTGCATACGAGATCAGGCACATAGAAAAATCAGGTGCATAGTAAGATCAGGCATATGGCAACCTAGCGAATGGCACCCTGGTGCATGTTACCCTGGTACGTGGCACCCTGGCGCATTGCTAAAAATATAGACCAAAATAGCCATCAAATCTAAAACAACCGAGTATTAGACCTATAAAGAATGTAAAGATACATAATATAGACAAAAAATATTTAAAGACATCAAAGAAAATAAAATAAGCATGGTGGTCTTCTCCTTTAGTGCAATATGTACTTGCCTAGGTGGTTGAGGAAAATAAAAAGAAAAAAATGAGGGAAAAAATGAGTGAGTGAATGAGGAGAGAGAAAGGTAAGGGCTATATGTATGGTGGGGGAAGGGATCTTGGCCCTTGGATGAGCAAGGTTACTAATCCAGGCTACCCAAGAATACCAAAGGTCTAATAATCCAAGAGTGAGCTGGGTCACTAATCTATTCTACATGTAACGCCCCAGTCCCAAAATACGTATAGGACCAGGATACGGTACATACCAACAACACTTCACCAATGGGTCAAATCTCAAAGTAGGCCCATTAGCGAAATGCTTAAGCTGTAAATCATGATAACAACCCAGCAATACAATACAAATCACAGGTCGCAGCTAATCTCATCCACACAAAAAATAAGACATGATATATCAAGTTCAATAAAATAATACTAAAGAGAAAGATCTGTCCAACATGAAATAGAAATAATAACTGTACGGGTAAGACATCCCAAAACCACAGTAAAAAAGAAACAGAGTATCAACTACATGTCTACTGAAAATAAAGAAGATAAAACAGCAAGTCTAAATAGAGACATGTCTCAAGAGAATTCCTCGGCCACTATCTCGTCCTTCTGCGAAGGTACGTCACCTGTCTCGACTCCAGAATTATATGTCTCGGGATAGCCCTTCTCTCTAACTAGGCCTGAAGAGATCACCAGGTCCTCAGAGGACTAGCAAGATACATAATATACATGCCAGCAATAACAGTAATTACATGCAAGGAAGGATATAAAATAGTACAAGATATAAAGACTGCAAGGTAGTACAAGAATAAAATATAAGGAAGTGGCATGCCGTCGAAAATCTTGCGGATAAACATGACTAAGAGTAAATTGGAGTAAACCACACCTCAGTGGGGGCTCACGGCCCTATAGATCATAGCTCAGTGGGGGCTCACAACCTATAGTAAGTCTCTATCGCAGCTCAGTGGGGGCTCACAACAGAGAGTGGTCAAGTATAGTCATCGTCTATCACAAGGTCCTCGCCTAGAACTACGAGTCAAGTCAAGAAAAGTCAAGTCAACAAGTCAACAAGTTAACAAGTCAAGTCTAGCTCAATCACGTCAAAGGGATATGACAGAGGCTAAGCAATACTATCACTAGTCATGAACACGATAGAAAAATATGGCGAGTAACATGAGAAAAGAAAGAGTAATTATCTATGTGCACGTAAAACTAGAAAGTAACCATGAAGTAAGAGAAATATGTAACCAAGAAAGAAAAATTGGAAATATAGAAAAGCATATAAATACTGTAATGTTTGGCAAGGTGTACTTGCCTGGTGGTAGCAAAAATTCTGCAAATAACTCGTCAAATCAAAGAGTCTCGAAACCTGAATTCCTGCAAACGCCTCTGGATGCTGAAACAGACATTGCTAACATTTCTAGAATAAGTAAAATAGCTAGAATAGGCTACCCATAAGTCCAATTTTGGACACAGGGGCAAATGGCAATTTTGGGTCAAAAGGGTATCCGCCGTTGGACCCGCTTTGTACCGAAAAATGTGCCAGAGCTTATGGTCTCTAAAGTTATCAAACTATATGTCTACGGGTCCGGTTTGAAGAGACAAACCCAGCGGTATGTTCAATTTTAGATTCCGATGGGTCGTGCACAAATTTGCCCGTTGAGTTGGGTCGTGAGCCTGCCAAAATAGCGTTCCGGTTGACCTTCTCAGAATCGGACCAAACATGGCATATAGGACCCAAAAAATGATACGGTCCTATGGGCGTAAGTTTTGTCTTGAGTTGACGAATGTACATAAAGTAATTGGGTTTTTTGCGAGTAGGCCGATACGGTGATTCTTGACGGATACACATCGAATTCGTCGCACACACGCAACCAATTCGAGTTCTGTCAAAGCCCACACATCTGCAACATCCGTATGCACCATTAGATGTCTTCGGGTTATGACTATGTCGCTCGGTTTGACGGGATGCACGACGTATCGGGAGGTTTTCTGAAAAATTTCTGTTTTAAAAGCTATTTTTCCTGATTTTTGAAAGCTCATTTCTCGATGCATAGTTGACTAAATTAATTTCTAAAAAGAGGGTTTGAAAGCTATATAGGTTGTCTATAAGTTTAATTAAACAGGTTCTTGAATCTGTTGCTGGTTGGTTAATAATGGCCTTCCAAAATAGGTCCCTAAACTAGTTTTCTGTTTCGTTCTGAAACAAATTTTTGCGAAGTTTAGCATTGAATTCCTAGTAACTGGTCCTATCTAAATTTAAACTAGATAAAGGGTTTTACAGGGGTCATATGGGCTACATGTAGGAATTTACGGATTCACAATTGATTAAAAATGCATGGAGAAAACTGATCGCGAAATGGGTTGATTGCTGCAACTGCTGCTACTGTCGCTGTATCCTCTTACGCGATTTGGCCATCCTGGGCAGCACTCCAGCAAACTTTCGACTACTGCAGGCGGCTAGAGGTGTGCACGGGGGTGGCAGGATACTCGAGGATTGATGGTTTGGATTGGGATGCAATATCGAGAGAGAATTTAAGAAGAAACCCTATCGTAACTACATGTATATGTATGTTCTTCACCCAGAGATTAAATTCCTGATTTAATTTGAATTTAGATTCGAATCTTGATTGGATTTGCTGTAATCCAATGGAGAATATGATTGGGTTTACATATGAAGAGATTTGGTTTAAATCGATAAGGATTTGATGGGTTTTCAAACAATCAAATCCTTATAAATTCGATACTTCACTGTCGGCCATACTTGGCTGCATGCATATCACAAAAATTTGAAATTCTCGCGATAAATTGATATATATCTTTAATTATATATATATACATATATGTATATATATATATTTGTGCATTATTTTTGTGCATATATATGTATATATGCACAAGCAATCTTTTGAAAAAAATGTATAACCAATAGTTGCAACATATACAAAAAATACTTTATAAATGAAACTCTATTTATGTGCCCATATTTCCAACTTTAAAAGAATATTCCAATAATAATAATAACACCTATTCTTTTAGTATATATACATATAACCTAATATATTTATACTATAATGCATTTCTATGCACATGTATTTCTAGCCTTTTATCCAAGAAAAATCTAAAAATATATTTAGCAAAGTTAACATATTTTCAAAATAAAATATCCTATAAATAATATTGATATTATATAAATAAAAATATTTTTAGGAAAATATTTACTAGACCATTAGAATAAGGTACGAAGTATACACTCAAAATATGTCAACATGGACGTCTTTGGACGCGCTATATGTCTACTTGGGATTTAGGTTGGGTTCCGGTCCAGTTCGGACTAAATTGGTACAAACCGGGTCTCCTAAAAGTCACTAATCTAATAAATAAATAAATAAATCGTCTGTGGGGGTTAAGTCGTAACTTTGACTGGTTTTTCTAGTTATATTCTAGTTATATCACACATATGGCTCGATCTTCCTTACCATGGCTAAAACACTAATCAAAGCACACGACCACACAATCCGTGCCACAATCCCTAGTCATCTTGCACTCTAAAACTTAACCATGGCTAAGGTCATCTATAATGATAACTAATTAATTAAAATACTTACACAATTCTATAAATCCCTATTTAAGTCAAATAAATAATAAAAAATAATTCAAAAATTTATGGGTGATACACTACATACGGCTCCTATTACGGGTCTAGGGCTATTTCCACTAGTTATTATACAAGTCCAGGGTGGTCTCACGTATGAAATAAATCTAATGCTCAAAACTCGAAACCAGAATTATGAAACACAATATAGCACGATTTATGAGAAAATTTTAAATACCAAGAATTACAAAAAAATACAAAATTTGAAAAGAATATGACAAGTATTTATCTCAGTCACAATTCTTCTTCACTAATATCCCTTTGATCTTTTAGGCTGATATCTGCTTTGACCGTTGATCCTTCTTATTCCTTCGATTTGATCCTTGTGTCATTTAACTTTTAGGGGCACTATTTCGGGTTCTTTCGATCGGCTTATTCGGGTTCTGCTGATGAAAGGTCAACATTCTTCTGTTCTGCCAGTTCTAGAGCCTCACAGTCAACATTCAGGAAAAGAGTCTAGAGTTGACTTAAGGGCTGAGATGCTAGTTCAGCCCGATTAGCTAGCTTTTCTGGTTCAGCCAGAGCAGCCAGAGGAAGCGGTTCATGTACTAGTGGGTGTTCTCAGAGGCTTCATAGCGACTTAGCAGCGTCAGAGTGACGTCCTAACTCAGTCAGTACAGATAACTCTGGAGAGGGGTGGCGCTTAGGTAAACAATTCTGCGAGCAGCTTCAGTCATCTCCATTCCCTGTTCTTCTATGGTATCGAGGATGTGATAGCATCCGATGCTTGGATTCAAGATACTGAGGCCATTCTCAAAGCAGCAGGGACAACGGTAAGGGAACGTGTAGCAGTGGTCAGGTTACAGTTACTGGATTTGTCCTGCAAATGGTGGGAGGCTCATGAGATATATCTTACAGCACCGATTTCATGGGCAGACTTCGGCGAAAGATTCCAGATGTGGTACTTTGACCCAGTTTTATATTATGACTTGCAGCAAAGGTTTAACAACCTCAGGCAGATGGGCAGGACCATTGACAACTATGTGATGGAGTTCAGAAGGCTCAGCTGGTTTGTCCCTTCCTTGGTGGCGACCGAGTTGGATCGACTTAGGAGGTCCTACAGGAACTTCATCTGAAGATCATTATGGCAGTAGAGCAATATAAATTCTAGACTTTTGATACCATAATGAGAGCTACGAGGGAGTACACTTCCCAGAGGATAGTGGACAAAGTCAAAGGCCTCACATTCAGAGGGGACCTTCTTTCTAGTCGTCAGCACCAGCTCCAGCTGTTCGAGATTTGACTATTAGATCTTCGAGGGGAGTAGTTCTAGCAGCATCCTTTTATCAGTCTTTTTAGATGCGTCTTCAGCAGCCAATGTAGTTTTTTAAAGTGCATTGTTCTCAATATGGAAAGGCAGGGCACTTCTTATATGAGTGTCGTAGGGCACAGGGCATGTGCTTAGCATATGAAGCATCATAGCACATGGTCGAGACTTGTCCCCAAAAAAGTTCAGCTGGATCATCATCTTTCTAGCCTGAAGTTCCACAATTCAGGGCACCAGCATCGGTTTAGCAGAAGTAGGCTCAGAGGTCTTTACCGATGTAGCCCTAGACATTCTAGCAGCAGAGGCTGTAACAGTATGTATAAGCTCAGGCTTATAGCAGAGAGGCCATTAGCTGAGGGATCCAGCACCTAGAGGACAGGGTCAGGCCTTTACGCTTTCTATCGAGGAGGCATTAGCAACAGAGAAGGTGGTAGCAGGTACTATTCTCGTTCACTCTTATTCAGCTTCAGCTTTATTTGATTCTTGTACTTCGCATTCGTTTATATTTGTACGATTTATAATGCAAGTTGGTTTGGAGCCCGAACCGTTACCTGTAAGGTTGAATATACTTACTAGTAGTGGTATCGTAGGAGTAGATCATATTTATGTCTTGTATCGAGTTTTCGTTGGGGGAAAGGGTTTCCCGCGAGGCTGAGAGAGTTTTCTTTAGGAGATTACGATGTCGTCCTGGGTATGGATTGGTTGAGTGCTCGACATGCTATGATAGATTGCCATGCTGAGGTTCCGGATGGAGTAGAGTTCTCATTCCCTAGAGGAGAGGTGGAGTCTTCGCCAGTTATCATGTGGATGACAACGGCCGAGGAGGTAAAATATCCTAGAGTAGTTTACGAGTTTCCCAATGTATTTCCCGATGAGCTTCTGGGTATGCCTCCAGTTCGAATGATTGAGTACTACATCGACTTGATTTCTGGAGCAGAGCAAGTATCGACATGAGGCTACAGGATGTCTTCTTCAGATTTGGTGGTGTTTTAAGACTCGTCTCACAGTATGTGTATTTGTATAAGGATACATATTTTATACTGTATTATGTATTTTCTTGACTTTCGATGAACCATGAAAAGAGTTGATTTATTTAGACTTTTCTCCTGGACCGGCATACCGTCGGTATACCAATGTGTACCAACAGTATACTGTCTGAAAGATAATTCTACTTTTAGATATTTTCGATTTCAGATATTTTCGTGAATAGTATTCTAATATTTTTGTGAATAGTAATGATAAATTCTATTCTCCGTTGGTTCCTTGGTTTTCTTCTGAACGATCAAGATCAATTTAGATCGAGTCACAAATTATGATAGGATGATCACGATTAATTCACCTTCTCTATATATACAAGTTTACTCTCTCCACTCTTCTTCTCTTCTTATTTTTTCCTATTTTTTCTCATGAGCTAGGAGCTTGGTCTCGAGGTCTCAAAGTGTGGTTTCTGAACCCTCTTGGTAGTGGAGTTGAAGAGTTAGGCTAGAAGCTATATTAGGCAAGTACATATTGCCAAAGTACTAAATAAATATTATTTTTACTACTATTTGGTTTTCTGTTGCCTTGATAGTTCAGTATCACTATGCCAAAACATGCATTTTTCGACAGACCAAAACTGTCGTAAATTACATTAAACGACGGTTTTGACCTGTTAGAACATCCATCGTTAATAGCACATCCTAAAATTTAAACGACAGTTTTGGAATGTCATTTTATAGCTGAATAAAATGACAGTTATTATCTGTCAAATAAAAACGACAAAGTAAAACTGTCAAATCGCATGTAAATTGGTCTACCATTTTTTTTAACGTTTTCAATATGTAAGGTTTGTCACTTTTTTGGAAACAAAATTAAAAAAATCTTATTTCATTCATATCAAATCTATTTAAACATGTTTATTCTCTATATAAAGCCGAAATACATCAGAAAATACAATTTATATAAACATTAAGAATCATCAACAATGAATAAACTCAATCAAAATTGTATTAACTAATAAATGTATCAAGTTTACGTAGCAATATTAAACAAAAAGTAACCAATGTTGCTAGCTCACAACGGTTCATTCTCGTACTGAACAAATAGAAGATAATGTTATTACTAGCTTACAATCTCAAGTGCAGTACAAAAAAAGAGAATTTCCAAACCATTGTGACATAGAGATCATTCATTTTAAGAGTAACACCCAGTTCAAGGCCAGTGTATCCTCCACCAACAATCACAAATTTTCCGTTCTTCTTTTCTTGCATAGCTGCAACAAATCAACATCATCAATCTCCCTCAGATAAAATATGTTGCTGAGCACGCATTGCCACCTCAAGTACCATATCATATATGGGGCCTCCACTACAGGACCACCCTACAAATAAAAAATCACCAATTATATTTCTTTCAAATATCTCAAATGATTAAAGACTAAAACCTTGACCTTTTCTAGCCTAATAAAGTCTTTCAAACAAAACCATCATTAATATCAAAATAAAAAGGGAAAAGACTTTCTAAAAGCTTCATTGAATTTATCTTCCAAGAAGAGCCGTATACATGAATGCAGATCTGAACCTTGCCTACACATCCATCACCCTCCATATAAAAAAGGCCACCACTTAACTATCTCCCCTTGTTTTCGCCAATAATGAATCAACATTGTTTATTTTAATCGTGTCATATTCATCAAGATAAACTATTAAAATATGAGAAGGAAAAAAGATACCTGCCAGTTAGACAATAAAGAGATCTGAATTTTAGCACGCCTTTGGTTAGTCTTATCAATATCTATAACTTCCACAAAACTTCATCTTATGTGCTCTCTGGAAAACTAAAAGATAGCGTCCATTATCAACTACTTCGAAAGAGAAACCTAACTTCTTCAAAACATAAAACATCTTTTTTCTTTCTGATAATGGTATTCAAAGGAATGCAATTTCTTAACATTCAACTTACAAGATATGAGAGTCCCCAGTTCCTGGTTTCAGTAGACAACTGAGCTTTTGTCTGGATAAACAGTACTACTTTTCAATTGCAATGAGCAAGAAAGAGCTTCTGAAAATACAGCTATATGTCAGTAAAAGAAATATAATAAATATGTAATAAGGAACTAGCACGATTTTAATATCATAACCTTTAGGGGCTGGAGATGAAGTTGCTTTTAATGCATGGATTTGTGTTTTCATGATTGAAGTGACTTGTCTAATATACTTTGCCCCTGAGCTTTCTTCTGTGATCCGTATCTTTTTCACTATCACGGTCAAAATGCAAAGTGTTAACAAAATATATAGTGAAGGATGTATGTATGAGTATGAATGCCTATCCAATAGTCATCTTGTTGAAAAAGAACATACAACTTATAACTCAAGTCAAAAGATTAGAATATCTCTAATTTCCTACTATGAAAGGGGTTACCCTTTTCCTTTTCTGTGGTAAATCGTTCGATCCATTATAATTGAGATCTTTTAGTGCATACGCAAAGCCATAATTCCTAGAGAGCTACTTTCTTACAAAGTAATAATTTGGTTAATTCATGATATAACTTGAATAAAAATTAGTCATTGCAAATGTTGTAATGAATGAAAACAATTTTAGATATCTTACCTTCAACTTCAATCTGTCCAATTACTTTACTCCCATTTTTACTGCTTGCTCCTTCTGTGTTGTCTACTTGCCTCCCCTCCTTTTGAATATGACCTTGAGGTTGCAGCAAAAAATTTTGTATTCTGCACATACATGTCAAAAATTATTCATTATTACATGGAAGTGAAAGAAAACTGACACAAACTGAATTGAATAAGCGACACTGACCTATCAAACTGGCAGTGGCATAACCAAAAGCATTACGAAGAGCTAGGCACTCGTCTCGAAGAAATTCTGGAGTCTCCAAACAGTCCTTGGCCCACGCATTAAGGCATCATCGAAAATAGGCCCACGCATTAAGGCCCTCGTCGTACCTCCTCTCGGCCAACCCTTCGGAAGAAGCCTCCATCCCCACCGCCTTCATGCCATTATGAACCATCTGGGCCATCAGCGTTGCGTCGTGATAGACTCCGAAGAAAAAGTATAAATTATGAAATGGGTATTTTCCTACTCTATATGCTCCTATAAGGTACCACTCTATCCCACATTCCTTGTGTCTATATATAAATGATGATGGTTCTGCTAAATTGACCCAAAATGCACTTGGAAGAAGAAGACATGTGTTGTATAATTTTTTTGCTCCTATATGGGTACAACAAGCATGAATT
Source organism: Iris pallida (assembly GCA_029216955.1). Lineage (NCBI taxonomy): Eukaryota > Viridiplantae > Streptophyta > Magnoliopsida > Asparagales > Iridaceae > Iris > Iris pallida. The sequence goes on from JANAVB010027965.1 coordinate 65,135, forward strand.
AGACAACAAAAAGACTAAATTAGATAGGTGCTACATAATTTTTTTGCTCCTCTATGGTTTCATGCATAACTGAAGCAGGACATGGACCGAAAAAGACTGATTTAGTAGGTAACAGCAAGCAGCAAGCATGAATTAGATAGGTTAGTACCTCATACAACATCATTTATGTCAAATTCTATAAAGCGTAGCTTTACAGGTAATGTTCCAACTTCTGAGAAAACCAAGGATAAGGTGATGCAAAGTTCTATCAGAAAACCGAGGATAAGGTGATGCATCATTTCAACTACAAAATTGACATTACAAGTTGTGTATTCAGATTCCAAATGTTTTACATTTGAGCTATAATTTCTATGTTAAAATGGAAGTAGGCATCCTCATTTACTTTATAGTTTCTACTTCTAGGTACTTAACATTAGTGTTGAATTTTATCTAATTAAACCACATAGAAGGTTGGGTAAAGTTGTCCTTTCCCTTAGAAAACTTTGTAACCCTAAAAATACTACTTTTATGTGAGCAAATGCCATTCCTGTCAAGGACCTTCAAGTTGTTTTACAGATTATTCTTAATATGAGGAATATTGATAGTCAAGCTCCTTTGTTGCTGTATGAGTTTATACTTTTATGTTGTCTAATAAGAGAATAGTACATCATCACAATTAACGTGTTTATCTCTTTTTTAGCACAAGTCATTAATTACATTTCAATAAAAAAGGTCGAGTCTCATTCCATAACAACTTATTTATACTATCTTGCTTAATTTGTGAACTACTTGCCCCAAGCGAGCAGATTAAGTATGAACCAGTAAGTATGAAAGTAAACAACAAAGGAGATCCTAGTCCTTGTAGGTTACTTTAAGAAGGGAATTTACTTTCAAATATGTTGTTCTATATTATAGTGTGATGGCTAAACATGTGAAATATCTTAAATGAACAAAGTATAGAGCATGACTTCCAGTTCATTTAACCATCAAGTTCCAATGAAGACATTATCCGCCAGACATGCTAAAATCAATGTTCAGTTCTATAAATGCTGTTTTTTTACTCTAGAAGAGCACATGAACCTAAACTGACCTCTTAAGGGATGTGAATATGTGATGGAACCTCTAACTGGTGTCTGATATTTGCATTCGTATAAGGTGAAGTTTAGAAAGTTACATATAATTATCCAAGTATGCATACTTCCAAGAAAATTCAAGTGAAATGAAAATTTGAACGACGTCTGAGTGTTACCATAAACCCATTAATGCATGGTCTGTGGAGGGTCAAGTTGCATATAACTTTACCCCCAATACAGGGAGTATTTATGTGACTTGAACCTGCATTCCTCCAATATGCAAGTGCAAACCTTACGTCACACCAACCAACACCTCAAGAATTTAGGAAGTAATCACCAGAATAAAATGAAACTTAAGTGAAATCAGTATGAAGCCGACAATATTCAACTAACATGAAAACTTAACGTGGATTCAAGGAGAAAAAATAATTATGGGAGATCAAAGAGTGTTATAGTGTATAAAATGGAATAGGAAATAAATGGCTTTTTTAGACCCTTATCAGTTCCAATTCATTATGAAAAGTCCCATCTCCTACTAATTCTGGTGAGTTCTCAATTAATTCTCCCTATACATACCAACAATAGCTATATATTAATTTTATGGAGTTAATTTTCAATTTTGAAGGATGAACCGGCTGTTCACTAATCTTCTGTATCTTAGCCTCTGACGACCAACACCAATTGCGCTGATGTCACCAGGATGATATCAAATCCTTGGGAGTTCAGTTCTTTTAGCTACAAGTATCCCATTTCTGGTGATGCAGGATATGAAATGGATACATAATACAAAGATAGAAAAATACCAAGTAAACTTTGTGGTAAGCTGATATTACATTGTATGTTATTACTTTGTAATGTTTGTAAATTTTTTGGTGATATAATGATATGAAATGAATACATACTTCTATTTTGGATACTAAAAACCTGTACACTGGCCAATAGGAAACACTATGTACCTGATCTTCCATGACATTTTACTCTGAGACCTGATCTCCCATGATGTTTTACTCTGAGAAAAATATGAAATACTAAAGATATTACAAGAATAAAAATTGAGGAACAAATAGTAGAAGCATTAAACAGAGAATATAATACATAAAAGTTTTCCTTGCAGAGAAACCAAAAAATAAGACAAAGGAATAGGTGAATTCAAAGACATCATTTGATAATTCACTCATTTTAGTAATATTGTATCATAGGAGTCAATCATTTAAGGTCAGTACCCAGTTCAAAAGTAGTCCCTAAATTAGTATCACACAAGACTTCATGATTGCATATGTTCATAAGATTAAGAAAATATGATCGAATATTACAATTGAGTTGTTATAAAGAGATGCTAAAGAAAGCATGTCTAGAGATTAAGAAAAGATGATTGAATATTACAATTGTTTGGTCCTAGATAGCATGAAAGATTATTTTGTATTTCTAGATACTTAGCTATAGACTTGATCACCCATACAAAATTTTAATTTTTATGGTATCTACAGTATAGTTTGGAGTTATAATATCAAGGTCGACATTAGTTTTAAAAAAGGACATACAAAAGTAGAAGCCCGTTCCCTTTATGCAAGTTTTTATAGTAATTGGTTCCCACTTAGTTCTAGAAAGGACTTGTTTCAAATGAAATGTGACTCACTATCTCAACTATACTTTGTTCCACAAACAAAAACATTTGTAGATCTTGAAGAATCGAATTTTAAATCCATAAACTGAGTATCATGTCTGATATCAGTAGAAATATTGGATAAGGATCTTCCCCTAATGTGACCATCATGATTGTGTATGCTTCGAGAAAAGTTAATTGGAAGCGACTGGGGTTACCTTCTCTAAAATTTTAATCTGATAAGCAAATTTGTATACACAAATAAAAAAAATAAAGAAATATGATATTGCTTGCTTTTTTCCTGATGCAGCATTGGCAATCAACATACATAAAAACAAAAAATAAGAGTTAGATTTAAATAAAAGTACAATCAATATTTGAAAAGAACTTGCTGTTAAGTTAATAACAGAGAAGTTTCTAAACTTATAAGACACAAAGTTGACTCTGAGAACATTGCTTTATCCATATAGTGCTAAAGAAGAAAATTTGGTACAAGATCTATTGCTATGACTGTCATTACAAGTAATAAATTCATGAAATCACTCATCAGGGACATGTACAAGGCAAAGTCACACTCTAATGAAAATTATAACTCTACACCATTCAAAACATATAGAGTATAAAATGAATATGAAAATATCAAAGTGTCAAAATTTAAAAGTAACAATGAACTGATACTACGTAAGAACCAAACAATGAGCATAGATGGCATCAAAATTATAGCAGAATAGACAATAGATGGTACGAAATTATCGAAATTACTGTTAGCTAATAATTAATGACAATTGTTAATAATACAACATCAACAACAACAAAGCCTTTATCCTAAATTTTTGGGGTTAGTTGTTTGAATCATTTTCTTCCATTCAGCTATGTTCTGATGATTTCTCAAGTTGAACCTTAGCAAACTTGAAATAAACCTTATAAAATAAATAACATAAATCTAAAAAATAAACAAGAGTAAACCCCTTTCCACGGCTCCTTCGACACAGACAAAGAGAAATCAAAAGACAAAAGAGAAGGTGAAGGAGAATGAGAAAGAAAAGAAGAAGTTGAAAGAAAAGGAGAAAAAGCACTAGAGATGGGGTTCCAGGGGCAGGAAAGAAGGGGACCCCGTCGGAACAAACGATGGCTAGGCGACGTGAGGACGGGGGAGGGGAGGGTGCGAAGAAGAGAGGATTACCTAATGGTGGGGTTCCAGCGACAGTTTGAGCGAAGATGGAGAAGTTTTGAGAGAAGAAGAAGAGGCGAAAAGTGGAGAAGAAAATAGAGAGGTTTTGAGAGGAGAAATTTTGAGAAAAAGGATTCCAGGCTGCAGCACGGGTTTAAAGGGGGGAAGTGGGGCGGGTTTTGGTAAAATGTATGGACATAAATTTTTAATGGAGACAAAAAGTTTAATGAAGCCAATTTTTTATATCTTAAACTATGGTTTCAATCCGTCAAAAATGTAACCATAGTTTTAATACATCGTTGTTGGACAATCCTAATTATCAAATCGTTAATTTTGGTGTAGTTTATTGTCTGTACTTGCTTTACTAAATATGTTTCTTTCATAATTATCATTATTTTTACCATCTAGAAAATTGGTTTAAGCTAGGTTTTGATTTTCGGCAAAGTCTTGATATTATTTTAGTAGGAAAACTCTGTATCAGAAATGATACCGAAGTGATTGCCATAAGACTTAGCATACATGCTACATGACCTTTCTCTAGTATTATTTTCATGGATATAACCTGATTTCTATACTTTTCGTGAGGAGCTTGGGTTTTTGGAACTTGTTTCATGCTCTTAGCCTTATTTTTTGGCTAGAAATAGCATACCGCCGGTATACTTAAGTGTACCAACCACATACCGATTTGTGGGTCCTTTTTTATATCAAAAACTTGTTGTGATAAATATCGGCATACTGACGGTGTACTGGTCCGTACTGACAGTACACCGGTGCGACAATATTTTCAAGATAATGAGTCTTGATAGTCCTAGACCGACGTAGCGTCGGTATACTGGAGTATACAGTCGGTATTCCCAAGTTGTGTATTTTTCTGATTTTTTTCCTTTTTTTATTTCTTCCTACTTATTGCTTTTTTCTATATGTTATGCCATATTCCTTGCTATGTACTGCCATGCCTGCTTGAATTTCTCGTACATGTCTAGCTTGCCAGATAGTCATCCGTCGTGGCGTACTATTGATTCTTGTGATCATTTATAGCTTAATATTATGGCTCTTATAGCGCACTCCTGTCTTGATACATGTAATCCTGTTGTAGCTTCTTATAGTGCACTCTTGCTTGTCCTGTCCAGTCATGCATATATCATGTCTAGGATGGATTATGTGGAATGCGACACCCGAAATACTGATTAAAAATGTTAAGGACTAAACAACTAGCTTGATAATCTAGATGCATTAGGAGGGAAGATTTTCTCGGTTGTTTGCAAGGCCTTTATTTCGGCCTATACCATGGACTTGTTGCTCTCCGTCGTGAGGGGTACATTTCTAGCACACCATCGAGTGGAATAATCTAGTATATCCAGTATATTTTACTTCTATTAGCTCGCCATTGTGTGGAGCATACTTATTAAGTTATATATCTCTTGGATTGTGTATCTGCTATATATATCCTTATGTGCATGGCCTGGATAAGTTGGGTAGTCTGCAGGGCGGGTAGCCAAATTGGATTTCTCAAATTGCATATGTTAGTAATTATGATTGTGATAACCTTAGTTAGCTAATATATCAAGCCGTAGTTATTGCTTAGCGTGTTTGATGAATGGAGTCCATTCATGTCTTGTCTAGTCAAGTCTTGCTCCAACTTATGATTTTAGTATCTAGATTCATGTACATGCTATTATTATTACTGCTACATGCCTATCTTTACTACTTGTAGTACATGCCCAGCTTCACCCATATGCTATTCTTACTTATTCCTTTACATACTTACGGTTTTCTTTAATATACTCTGTAGTACCTTTACTTTATCCCTACCTGCTTTATTGCTTACTTAGTATTGTTATGCTTTGTGTTCTAGTTTTAGTTCATAGTTTGGCATCCATTGTGGTACTTTCTACCTGAGGGTATAACCCCACTGGTTTTGATTGGCCAGATTTGGTAGAGGAGCCCGAGGATCTACCTGACCTTCCACTCGATGGTGATCATCCGGAGCATCAGGGTACCTGAGTGGGTTTTCTTTCTCTAACCCACTAGCTTTCTGTATATCCTTTTGCGACTTTTAGCCACCGAGCTCGGGTTTAGCTCATGTTTTGGACTTGACATTTGGCCTACGGGTTTGGACATGATTTGTATTTTTTCTACTCTATAGCTAGAGGTGATCATGTATGACTTATACTCTTTCTAGTTCTCCATTATGTACTACTAGATTCGTGGTCATTAATATATTATAGTTTGGAATGCTTTACTGTCTTATATGCCGGATTATCATATTATTGTACTTACTTATTTGCTTGTGATTGAGAAATCTAAGATTTTTTTGACCTATGATTGACAATTGGCTTGTAGTAGTAACCCCCATATCTACAACTTCGATTGTATTTTATGGTACTGGAGTACTCTAGTATACGTAGCTGGCTTAGTCCGTCCCTACTTGCTAGTATTCTAGTTCTAGCATGCAACATGTGTTTTACCAGTCCATCGAGGAGCTTAGTACTAAGGGATTCATTTGTCCTAGTGATCACCTCGCGGAGCTCCGACCCTTCTTATAATGAAGAATGATGATTTATCACGTGTGGTCATTAACTATCGTCAGCTCAACGCGTGATCGTGAAGAACCGGTATCCTTTGCCCAGGATAGATGAATTATTATTAGCTTAGTGGAGCGGCTGCATTTTCAAAGATCTTTGGTTTGGAAACCATCAGATCAGAGTTAGAGAGCATGATATATCCAAGATGGTGTTTAGTTCTAGATATGGACATTAAGAGTTTCTTATTGTGCCATTTGGAGCGACCAATACGCCAGTAATTTTTATGGATCTCATGAATTGTCTCTTCATGTCCCACTTAGACCAGTTCGTGATAGTGTTTATTGATGATACCTTGGTTTACAGTCGTACTGAGGCAGAGCAGGAGTAGCATCTTTGTGTGGTTCTTCAGATTCTTCGGGAGCATCAATTATAAGAGAAGTTAAGTATGATTTCTGGCTCGATTGTATCTCTTTCTTAGGTCACATAATTGTCGAAGGTGGTGTTGAGGTGGTTCCCAAGAAGGTAGAGGCTATCGAATTTTGGCCGGTACCTCATACAGCTTCAGGTCTCTGCATTTTTTGGGGTTAGCAGGCTACTACAGACATTTTAAGACAGACATTGCTAGGATCTCCACACCCTTGACACGGTTGTAGTGCAAGGATGTGTGCTTTGATTTGTCAGATGCTTGTTAATCTTCCTTCGAGAAGCTCAAGCGAAGTTTGATTTTAGTTCCATTTGTAGCATGGCAAAGTTATAGCTTGCGTATCGACAACTTCGGGACCATGAGAGGATCTATCCGACGCACGATCTTGAGTTTGCTGCAGTTGTCTTTGCACTCAAGCTCTGGAGACATTATTTGTATGCAGATCGAGTAGAGATTTTTACTGATCATAAGAGCTTGAGGTATTGTTCACCCGAGGGACCTGATCATGCGACAAAGGAGATAGTTGGAGTTACTGAAGGACTATGATGTTGATCTTAAGTATCATCCAGAAAAAGTTGATGTTGTTACAGACTCCTTGAGTAGGAGACTCAGAGTTTACTTCTTGATGGGTCAACATCACATCGAGAAGGTCCTTCAGGTGATGGGCATTAAGGTAGTACTACCCTGTGAGGGAGTTTTGATGGCAGGCTTGTAGGTTCGGTCTAGTCAAAGGTGATGATAGACTTCAGCAACTCAGAGGAGAGTGTATTACAGGGTACAGAGCAAAGTTGAGCATCCATGAGGATGATATACTTCGGCTTAGAAGTCATCTTTGTGTGTCGAGCGAAGAACTCCAACACAAGATTATGTTAGAGGCACATAGTTCTCGTATTCTGTTTATCTATGAGGGACAAGATGTACCATGATATTTGTTACCATTTCTGGTGAATGGAATAAAGAGGGAGATAGCTTGGTTTATCTATCGGTATTCAATTTGCCAGCAGATCAAGGATGAACACCAGAGACCAGCAAGACTTCTTCAGCCTTTACCGATTCCGTAGTAGTAGTCTTTCGAGATCCTCGATTGATAGAGATCGTTTAGGTGATAGTGGATCGACTCACAAAGGTGGCTCACTCTCTACCTTCCAGTGTTGGTCAGTCTATAGAGCACTTGGCCGAGATGTACGTGATATAAATTTTTAGATTGCATAGAGTGCTAGTTAGCATAGTCTTAGACAGGGATTCGATATTTATTTCACATTTTTAGCAAAGTCTTCAGCAGAGTTTGGGTACTCATTTGAGCTACAGTTCAGCATACCATCCTCAGACAAATGGTCAGTCGTATCATATCATTCAGACATCGAAAGATATGTTTCGATCGTGCACTCTTGAATTTGGTAGTTCTTGAGAAGATCACTTGCAACAACTTCCAGTCGAGCATTCATATGGCATCCTTTGAGATGTTGTATGGTAGGAGATGTAGGTCGCCCATAGCTTGTGATGATATTGGGGAGAGACAGATGCTTAGTCCAGAGTTGATTGCTCAGTAGTTGGAGTAGTCAAGCAGATCAGAGAGAATCTTAGTGTGGCTCATGATCGTCAGCGTCATTGGGCAGATCACCACGGACGTTATCTTGAGTTCTTTGTCGGTGACCACGTATTTCTTCAGATTTTGCCTACCCGTGGGGTCACCAGATTTGGCGTACAGGAAAATCTTAGTCCTAGATTTATTGGGTTGTTCAATATTCTCGAACGAGTAGGAGATGTATCATATCGTCTTACTCTTCTACCGTCATTGTGCGAGGTACATGATGCATTTCACGTATCTCAGTTGCGCTGGTATGTTCCGGATCCGAGCCATATCATAGATCATTCCGAGTTGGTCGTTGGTACCGACCTATTATATGAGGAGAGGCCTATATCCAATTTGAACTGGAGGGAGATGGTTCTCAAGAACCGGACAATCTGACTAGTTCGTATTTCCTGGGATCATCATTCATCAAATGAGTTGACTTGGGAGCACGAGGATGATATCCGAGCTCGTTACCCATAAATGTTTGACTCGTGATGTATACTTATTCGTGTACCCTGTTTCTTATCTTTAGCTTGAGTGTGATTGTAGGAATGTATGATACAATTATTGTATGTTATTTAGTTTTATATTTCTTAGATATTTTAATTTAGATTTCATGGTTTTATGAGTTTCCTATCTTGATCCTGATAACATGTGTTCCTGGATTTTTTGATAGCCTTATTGAAATTCCAAGGACGAAATAAGGAAGGGAGAGTTGTGAGGATCTTCTCACAGTATCTGTATTTGTATAAGGATATCTATTTTTTACTGTAGCCTGTACTTTCTTGGTTTTCGGAGAACCGTATAATTTCAAAAGTTAGCGAATTTTTTTTCTGACCGGCATACCACTGGTATGATGGAGTATATGCTGGTATACTGTCCGGATGATATTTCCATTTTTAGATTTTTTTTATTTCTCGATATTTTGTGAATAATGTTCGAATATTTTTGTGAATAGTATTTTAATATTTTCATGAATAGTAATGATATATTATCCAATGGATACTTGGTTTTCTTTTGAACGAATGAGATTGATTCATATCGAGTCATGGATCACTGACATGGCAGATCTGACGGTCACGATTAATTCACCCTTTCTATATATACCCCTTCTGTTTATTTTGATTTTTTTTACTTTCTCTCGCTACTTTTCTTCTATGTTTCTTTCCTTTCAATTTTCCTCATTGTCACTATCATATTTTATATTGAGGGTATTTTGGTCATTTGGTAATTTTTGAATTTATTTTAAATTTATTGAATTGGTGATTTCTAGTTTTGACCTTAGCTAATTGAGACTTGTAGACTAACCTAGAAGCTAACCCTAGATATGGTGACTTAGTAGGCAATGGTGTGACCCTAGTCTAACTTAAGTTAACCTCAGTTAGTCACTTAGAGTCTAGTTTCAATATGAGGATTAATAAATAGGTGCAATGACTTGTGACTAAAGAAATTAATTTCATGACTTATGTAACACAGCCCATAGGCCCATGACTTCAGCCCAAACCCAAACCAACCCACCATGGCCAACCACACCTAGGGTTTCCCCTATTTAATGTCTCTTCCACTTGTTCTTGCCTCTTTTGTGCTCAACCTACTTTTTAGAAGGAAAGGTAAATCCCCACTTTCCAAAATTCCTATTAAATCCATTTTTAATCCTTTTTGACCTGAATCTTTTGCATATGATTCTAATCAACCTATACTTGCTGATTTTGAGGAGTAATTTCAGTCTAAGAGCAATTTGGAGGATTTAGAAAGCAACAAAAACCGTTTGATTTGGGGCTTTTTCTTGATCCTTGCAACATATAGTTAAACCCTTCTAATCCTATTTTAATTCTGATTTTATTGCATGGTAGCTTAGATCTAGGTGTCCCCTAGCTGTCCCTAATGTTTGGATTAATTTTGTGTCCATTTGGTGTCCGTATCGGACACGTGTCATAGTGTATAGGAAGGTGTTTGATGAAATGCCACACTCTTGCGTTTTTATTATTTTTGAAATATGTTTTATTGAATTTGTAGTGCCAGGTGTAGTGTTAGATTTCGTGTCATTGATCTATGATTTTTGTGTTGTGTCGTGTCCACATGGGGACACGAACTTGCTGTTCAGGATAGCATGCACTGTCCTGCTACTCGGGCCTTAGAACTCGCTGTACAGGACACGTGGTGACACAAAATTTGGTGGGAAGGATGGGGCATTGTCTGTCATCATGCTCCCAAAATTTGGGAGCAAATGATGCACGCCACGTGGTGCAATCTTGCCCGCACTGGACACGCACTGCTCGTGCACTGTCATTAGACACGCACGAACACGCACACTAACACGCGTTCGTGTCCGCTCTGGACACGTCGTGGTGGGTCTACTGTATAGCCCTACACATGGGCTACACGTGTGTATGACCACGTGTCATGAGGAGTCATGTGTCGTGTCCACGACCACAGTGAACACGTGCACGATGCCTATGTGTGTTCTATTTCAGTTTTGTGTTTTGCTCGGGTTTGGACACGTTGTGTCCAGTTCGTGGACACTAGGACACACCCCAACACTCTCTTACATGACACATTTATTATCAACCATTTAATTATCATATTAACATGTTTTTGATTATCAATTTGTATTATCCCCAATTCCTGATATATGTTTCACTGGTTCGGTTTTTCTGAAATTTAATGAGTTTCAAACTAAAATTTCCATGATTATTTGCAATATTATTAATCACCCATATGTCTGAGTGATTATATACAAGATTAGGTTTTGATGTTAACAAGGATATGATTTTTGAAATGGGATTTTTGGGATTGAATGTGTGTAAACTAGATTACACTTAACTGTCATTTGTTCTCTATTCCTGAAAACCATTCCTGAGATATTGTGCACATTTCACTAATTTCCTATTACACTTAACTGTCATTTAAACTTAAATACCTGAGATCACCTACACGCACACACTACCCAAACCTGAGAGTGATTGCCACTGTTCCATAAAAATGCTGATACACACATAATGTATGCATACTGTTTCCTGTTTTCTGAGAACCACATTGGTTTATGTCCACACAAAGTCTGGAAACATTACACTCACACACATTAAATTTTCCTGGGAGCACTAACCTGCTGCCATGTTAAACACCACACACACACTAACCTATCCACCTAAAACACACACATTACACAACACCCGATCTAAGCTAAATTGTCACCCTAAGACACTACTACACAACCACTCACACATTACCTAAAACTGAAACCTGTTTTCCTATACACTGTTCAGTCACAGACACACATACATTGCATTACCACCCTATTGAATGCTTGTCACATTGTACCCTCATTCTCACAGTTTCTCTATGACACCACACCCACTGGACTATCACAATGACACTTACACTATCAGTCATTCACACATTTTTGAGAGTATTGTTCCTAAAACTACTATTCACTAGCCTATGGCATATACACACACACATATGGCACCAACACTCACGCATACACATGCATCTATCTCCCTATATGTAATAATGCTAATGGCCTATATGTGATAAATAAGTTGCCTATATTAATTTATTATATAGATAGATGTATATAATGTATGAAATATGTGTGATGTAGACTAAATGGAATAAAGCCTATATGTATGTCATGAATAGACCAATGATTGTGTGTTGGTAGACTAGTATGACTTGTGTATGGTGTGTGCTTGCTAGGATAGTCTTGGTTAGGCTTAGTGAGACTTGTTTGGGTTAGGCTTGACCTAGTTTGACTAGAGTTGACCGAGGGTTGACTTTAGCCAAGATTGACCCCAAACATCATGTAGATGCATTGTAGCAGTCTATTTTATTATTTTAGACATGTAGTTACTTGTACTGGTCTACAGGAGATAGACACCACTTCTCGGACAGTATATTCTCTTCAGATATTCAGGATATTGGACGAGTATATCTCTGATCATTTCATATCTTTTTAGGATTATATTTCCTGCTTTAGATTACTTTACTTGATGCTGACACGTTGGTAACACAGATTAGTACTATATGGATTCCTTCATGAGATGTTATCCCCCTCGGGAGCATCAGATACTCTTGTCTTGTGTGTTTCACTTACATCATGTATCTTATGCTTCTATTATCCTGAATTTTTATGTATCAGCTTGTGATTCCTGTACTCTCATGAATCACAGAGCCTTCACGAATCTATTCATGAATCACTCTTGAATCACCCTTTATGGGCAAAGTAGTATAATCATGAAGCTTAACGTAACTTGATTGGATCCTTGTGTATTGATTGGAGATGGAGGAGTAGAAACTGAGCATGTGAATAATTCCAAAGTAGAATAGTCATGAATCACCTCTTTAGTATAGTCATGAATCACCCTCCAGCTGTTCACATGTTCATCTTGTACTCTGAATCACTAGCACTGTTTAGCTCTCTTATATATTATAGATTTACTTACAGTTTCTCTTTTACATTATGCTGTTCTTCAGTTTCATGTATCTTACTCTCTAGCTTGATTATATTTCCTATCATGTTATGATTTATTGAGATGTATTGTGCTCTCTCATGTCCTGACTGGACCTGTTTAAAATATTACAGAGGATGAGGATGAGGTGTGCTGTCCCACCTATTATGGGACTACCTTAGAGGACTGTTGTGACCTGGACCAGCAGCAGGACCCCTTAGCAGTGGATGACACTCCTTTAGACTAGGATGTCATTTCATTATTTATATTCTGGATTACTGTATTTGATATTTGGGATATTTCTAGATTGTGTTATCATAGACACTTAGACTTCTATCTGTTGTATCTCTCTGTGGATTTCATTTCATATCTATCTATCTATCTATCATTCTGCCTTAGATGTGATTGAGACTGTATTCTGCTATGTCACTTCCTTTCGGAGTGTATATATTGTACAGGTACCTTATATATGTTAGATGATTAACCTAGGACAGTGTTTTAGCGCCGACACTGCGGCGTAGGTTGGACGTAACCACTTCTCGTGCCCTTACTATAGGGTGCGGGTCGTGACACGTTTTTAGTGGTGGCCCATGCAGGTCGAGTTTAGAAATGCAGTGGTATTCGAACTAGAGTATCACTGCAGCCTGCAGTAGGATAATGATATTTTTGAAGGTACTCAATCACATTAGGAAAACTCCTTGTCAGATTCCGTATATCTATATTTGTTGCTACTTGTCTTTCTTTGAATATAAACTGTCCTCCTTTGATATTTTCGACTCATTTTCAGCAATTATTTTCTTGTTTGATCTGTCTCCAGGATGGTCGAGACTAGATCACATCGCCCAGGTCAGGGGGACACTGATGAAAGGTCTGCCACCTCTCGTCCTTAGCAGCCAGCCCCTGGTACCGCAGCCCCATTCAAGGCAGCTGAGGTGGGTATTTCAGCTGCGTTCGGAGGAGCCCTCCACCAGCAGTGCACAGGCCGAGTCGATGATTTCGGAGATGCTCAGCAGCAGCAGCAGCTACCTTCAGGGACAGTTGACACAGTTCAGCTGTTCATGTTCTTTCAATAGTTCATGAGGCCCAGCAGGCCCAGCAGCAGCGTCAGACTGCAGAGTTTAGTCGAGGGCATTGATCTGGCCCTGACTACAGTAGCGAGGGTAGCAGCGCAGCCCGCGGAAGTTCAACAGCCGCAACCTCCAAGGGAGAAGGGCATCCAAGACTTCCAGAAGATGCACCCGAGGGATTTCCGGGGTACAGAGGGCATTCTGTACGCCGATGAGTCGATAGAGCACATGGAGGAGATTTTCAGACTGGCAGAGATTCCAACGAGGATTCAGATCGAGGCGGCGGCCACCATGATGCAGAATTTAGCTCGCACTTGTTACCAGACCGACCTGAGGGTTGGTACGCCAGGGCAGACTTGGGCCGCATTCAAGAAGCTGTTCAAGGAGAAGTTTTTTCTAGATGCAGCGCTAGGAGCCCTCAAGACTCAGTTCGAGGCCTTAGTACATGGCAGCCACTCCGTTGAGGAGTATGCTGGGGAGTTCTGGCGTCTGGGCAGATTTGTCGAGGGGTTGTCCGAGGCGACGAAGGCCCGGAGGTTCAGAAAAGGATTGGTAAAGGAGGTTAAGTCCTATACCAAGAGTGCCCGCAGAACTTCCTTTGAGGAGATGTTGGTGGATGCCTTAGCCATAGAGGATGATCTTGAGCTGAGGCTCAAGAGGGAGCGAGACACCCAGGGAGCCAGTGGTAGCGGAGGACCGGCCAAGATGTCGCACTTTTAGCAACAGCACCAGCAGCCGCAGAGGCCAGTACATTAGCAGCAGTTTTAGCAGTAGGGCCGGGCACCTTTCTAGCAGGTGCAGCATTAGCAGCGGAGGGTACATCAGCAGGCACCGAGACTGCAGACCACCAGCTGTGCTTATTTCAAGAAGCCGGGACACGGATGGAATGAGTGCAAGAAGAGATTGGGCAGGTGCCTTCTTTGTGGAGCAGCTAATCACCAGCTGAAGGAGTGCGCTCTATTCATAGGCAGAGTAGCACAGAAAATGGAAGCCAAGGCTCCGACAGGACAACAGAGGGGACCACTGCAGACTCAGCAGCAGAGGTTCGTCCAGCATCAGCAGCATGCTTGGGAAGGTCAGCAAGGGCGAGCTTTTGCCATGGCGGCCGAGGATGCAGAGGCCATTGGAGAGTTGATTGTAGGTTCGGTTCTTCTCGACTCCATTCCAGCTTTTGCTCTATTTGATTCCGGGGCTTTCCACAGTTTTGTGTTGGTATCATTTTCTATTAGACACAGCCTTGTATCTGAATCATTGCCTAGGACCTGCAAGATTACGACCGGGGGTGGTGTTATCCTCGTGAGTGATGTTTGCAGAGGGCAGAGTGTTATTTTGGGAGGCTGAGAGTTGGAGGTGAGTCTGCTCGTCATGCCCCTACCGAACTATGATATCATATTAGGTATGGATTGGTTGAGCAGGCATCACACCAGCATAGATTGTCGAGGGGGTAGAGTTCTGTTTGGAGCGCCAGAAGAGCCAGAGTCCGATTACACCCGACGGCAGGTGGAGGAGGACAGCAGACTTTTCTGCGGAGCTTCAGTTGAAGAGCAGGTGGCTCTATATCCTTTGATTACAGAGTTCTTGGACGTCTTTCCGGAGGAGTTGCCAGGGCTTCCACCAGACATGGATGTTGAGTTCTCGATAGACTTGGCTCTCGGCGCAGAACCAATTTCTCAGCATGTCTATCGAGTGAACAACAATGAGTTGGTGGAACTGAAGAAGCAGGTAGATGAGCTGCAGGACAAGGGCTTCATCCGATCGAGTTATTCACCTTAGGGTGTACTGGTACTTTTTGTACCCAAGAAGGATGTATTGGTACAGATGTGTATCGACTACAGGGCACTCAACAATCTGACGATCAAGAACAAATACCCACTGCCGCGGATCGATGATCTCTTAGATTAGTTGAGCGGAGCTCAGGTTTTCTCCAAGATTGATTTGAGGTCAGGTTATCACCAGGTGAAGGTGAAGAGGGAGGATATTCCGAAGACTGCTTTCAGGACGCGGTATGGACAGTTTGAGTTATTGGTTATGCCGTTTGGGCTGACCAACGCCCCGACGGTATTTATGAACTTGATGAACAAGGTGTTCCACCAGTACTTGGACAAGTTCGTGGTGGTGTTCATCGATGATATCCTGCTGTATTCGAAGACTGAGGAGGAGCACGAGGAGCACTTGAGAGTGGTTCTGGAGACACTCAGAAAGGAGAGGCTGTATGGCAAGCTCTCGAAGTGTGAGTTCTTTCTAGAAAAAGTTGACTTCTTGGGTCATATGGTGACTGGAGATGGGATCTCAGTGGACCCGAAGAAGATCACATCAGTTGAGGCTTGGTCGGCGCCGAGTTCAGTAGCAGAGATCAGGAGCTTCTTGGGGCTGGCAGGATATTATAGGAGGTTCGTGCAGGATTTCATCCGGATTACAGAGCCGTTGACTAGGCTGACCCGAAAGGATGCTGAGTTTGTTTGGTCAAAGGAGTGTCAGGATGCTTTTAATGAGTTGAAGAAGCGGCTTACGACAGCTCCGATTCTGACATTGCCATTAGGTTCAGGAGGGTTCACTATATATAGTAACGCTTCAGGGAAGGGGTTGGGTTGTGTCTTGCAGCGGCATGGAAAGGTGATTGCCTATGCTTCCAGGCAATTACGTCCCCATGAGAAGAACTACCCTACCCACGACTTAGAGCTGGCAGGTGTGATTTTTGTTTTGAAGTTGTAGAAGCACTACTTATATGGAGAGAGGGTTGAGATCTTCACAGATCATAAGCGCTTGAAGTATGTATTTACACAGAAAGAGGTCAACATGAGGCAGCGTAGGTGGCTAGAGCTGATGAAGGACTTCGACATCTTACTATAGTATCACCCAGAGAAGGCCAACATGGTTGCCGATGCCTTGAGTAGGTATCTGCCAGCCATATGTTTGACTATGGATCGTCACTTGCTTGCTGATTTGGAGAGCCTGGGATTGAGGTGATTATGCCAGAAGTTCAGATGCAGATGTGGGACCTCCATATTCAGTCAGACTTGATGGAGAGGATCAAGTCAACGCAGTTCGAGGATGTTG
>JANAVB010027966.1:0-88580 GCA_029216955.1 Iris pallida
CCTGTAACATATGACCAAGGAATGATACCCATTGAGAAAGAAATCACACTTGCTAAGCTTGTAAAGAGTCTCTCGTTCTTCAATGTTCCCAAACTATCCGTAGATGCTGCTCATGCCCCTCTTGACTCTTGAGTAATCAGATATCGTCTATAAAGACTACTACAAATTTGTCCAAGTGTTGGTGAAAGATCTTGTTCATCAAATTTATGAAAACTGCGGAGCTTTGGTCAAACAGAAAGTATGACCAAGAACTCGTAGTGTCCATACCTCGATCGAAAGGCCGTCTTTGCAATATCTTCCTTCCGAACCTTCAATTGTGATAGCATATCGTAAGTCAATCTTGGATACTTTTGCTCCACTCGTTGATCGATAGATCGTCTATACTGGCAAGGGATACCTGTTCTTCACCGTCACCGCATTCATGCTCTGTAGTCCGCACATGCGCACTGTTCCATCTTTTTTAGGCACATAAAGAATGGGTGCTCCCCATGGTGACGCCCACGAATAAATCCTTTATCTAATAAGTCATCAATCTGCGTCTTCATCTCTACCAACTCCTTGGGTGCCAGACGATATACTTGGAATGAAATAGGCTCGGCTCCGGGAGTAAGCTCAATAGAAACTCAATATCTCGATCAGGTGGTAGTCCTGGCAATTCTTCGGAGAATACATCCTCGAACTCGGTGATAATAGTGTGCTGTGGGGTGTCATGCATCATCGTATGAGTTCCCGATGCGGGTGCATCACAATCTCTCTGTCTTCTTTGGTGAACTCAAACTCCGCCGCATTCGGTGGTCTAGAGATAATACTGCTCCTATGGTAGTCTATGAGAGCGAAATGTTGGCTCAACCAGTCCATTCCAAGAACCACATCAAATATGCCATAGGGAATACAAGAAGTCGTGCCATCATCTCTCTGCCATTTATCACCACAGGACAAGTCTACAAACACCACTAACAGGTACAACTCCTCCTTCAGTAAGGATTTTAACATTCTTAGCTAAGGGTGTGATGGAAATACTGTGTCTAGTGGTAAAACTAGTGGCTATAAATGAATGTATGGCTCCAGTATCAATAATGTAATAGCAGAAAAGATACAACTAAAACCATACCTGCTATGACCTCCGCCTCTGTCTCTATATCCTCAACAGCAAGTGAGAATACCTGCCCATAATTCTGTCCCGGGCCCTGAGCTCTGGCCTTGTTGTACTGTACACCTTGGGGAGGCAATGGTGGACGAGGTGCTCCTGCTACGGGCCATGGTGCTGGGAGAGCTGGGGCGGTGGGTCACAGGTTCTGCCGAGCTTGTACTATTGCATGTTGCTCCGGACAATCCTTGAGCATGTGCTGATTGGATCCACATCTCAAGCATAATCCGAGGCAAGTCCTGCAGTCGCTCTGGAGATGTCCTTGTTTTTTGCAGTAATGGAAAACGGGCTTCTGATAAGGTGAGGGCCTCTGCTGGAACTGTCCTGTGGCCCTTCTAATAGGTCCACTCTGAGTGGCTCGGCTGGTGTAACTGCCGGGTATGGTGCCTCGATGTCTGCTGTTGTTCCTTGCGAAGAATCTCCTGAGCACGAGCTTCTTCCAAGACAGCTGAATAGGAGACTCGAGACTGGGTAGTCGTATAAGACTTGAGCTCTGGTGCAAGCCCCTGGTGAAATCTCCTCGCCTTCTCTAACTCTTTCGGAATCAATCATGCACCAAATCGACTCAGGCGATTGAACTCCGAGTCATACTCATCGACTGTCATATTCTCCTTGCTTCAGATGAAGGAACTGGTCGTAGAGACCATCTCTGACATGAATAGGGAAGAATCTTTCATAAAATGCATCATAGAACTGCTTCCAGGTGATCCCAGTGCCTAATCGTCTCTCTTTTGCCTTCCACCAGTGGTGAGCATTGTCTTCTAGCAGTAGATCCACTGCTGTCATCCAATCTCAAGCTGGCAACTGGGAAGCCTTCAGTAGCTTCTCGGTACTAATAAGCCACTGTGACACCTCTAATGGCTTCTCCGTTCCCTCTAAAGGCCTTGGGGTTCATATCTGTGAAATTCTTGATAGAGCCTTCATAGGGATGCAGAGCCGGTGCTGGTACTGGTACTGGAGGTGGTGGTGGAGGTCTAGCCATAGCTGCCATCATCGTCTGTCTCATCAGCTCAGTCTGCTGCAACTGAGCCTGCATCATGGTATACATAAACTGAGTAGTAGGGATCCTATCAGTCGGTGGTGGAGGCATCTAAGGTCTCGACTGTAGGGGAAACTGCTGAGGGAATGGTGGTAGAGGAGGCAGTGGTACATTCTTTCTCGGTGGCATGGTAGTAGTCTGTCCAGCCTGGCTGCCTGGGAGTGTTGCGATCTCGGGGTACTCCGTCATCGGTGTCGTAGTAGGCTGCGACAATCCTGACTGGTAGGGTGTCGCTGAAGTCATGGAAGGATTATGTCCCTCCGAAGTAGTCTCTTCACCAGATGTGAGGGCCAAAGCAGAAGTGCGTCCGCTTCGTAGATTCATACTGTTGGCACGAGGAAGATAAGTTGATATTAGGAAAGATTAGTTATGGGATAAATCAAATAATCAAGAAAGTTTCAAAAAGATTGGAAGTCAAGGGATAGTAGTAGTTCTGGATGAGATATTCCTATTCCTATATGCAGGTTTGTTGGACACAGTCATGTAACCCAACAATATTAAATTGGACCTGCATGGGCTACCACAAAAAAATGTAACGTCCTAGTCCCAAATACATAGGACCGAGTACGTGAACATGCCAGCTGCACATATACAAAGAACACTCCAATATATGGAATCCTCATATATGTACATAAGCTATAAAATAATCACAGGCCAGAATAACATAATCTAATCTCATCACAGCTCAACACAGAAGAATATAGAGTCCAAATAATAAATAAGAGTATCAAAAGATAGCCGGGTGAACATACTCACTCCAAACAGCTATGAAAAATAGTCTCACAAGATCGGAGTCCAACCTCCGTAAAATAGAAAGAAAAGAGATGTAAAGTAATGTCCACTAATGTCTCAAATATAGAATTGACTAGAAATCAGTAGTGACTGCCTCATCATCAATGTAGGATATCGCTATTGCCGCTCCGTACTCCTGTGGAAAATTGTCTAAACTTGGAGAGATAACCAGGTCCTCAGGGGACATAGCAAGATACAAGAAAATACCATGCCATATAAACTGTGATAATATAAGAGAAAAGGTATGCATACAATTGGGTTCCTGACCATTCTACGTACTGAATATGCAGTTGAGATACAATCCTTCGACGCATGAGCCCTGACTGTAAATGGGATCGGCATAGTTCCCATAAAGGGCACCAGGGGCCTACGTCCATAACGCTCGGAATCGTCAGAGGGCACCATGTGCAAGGGGCTACGTCCATAACGCTCTGGGAAACGTCAAAGGGCGCCTGGAGCCTGCGTCTCCGGAGGAGCACACAGGTAATCATGGAAGTGTAAAGAAGCCCATACATCAGGTATTGTTCTCCCTACCTAATGCCTAGTATCATCATCTCCATGACTGATATGAACCTCTAGTAACCGCCAAGTCTTCTAACATGCAATACTATTGGCAGTTACTCCTATCCGTCGTACGCTCCATACGTATCGGTGGCCAGCCGACTATACGGAAACGTGTCCTACATGTGACTCACATCACGTGATACAACAAGTGTCAAGGCCATATGAGATATACCAATACCTCAACATCAATGGGTGGTCAATAACTAAGTCAATACAAGAGAATAAATAAAGCAAGAAAACGACCGATAGAGTAGCTTGCACCCAAGTGTGACTTGGACGCACAGTTTAAATATCACGAAACAAAATACTGAAAATAACAACTGAAAATAAGAATATAATAATCACAGAGTAAGGTGGCAAGGTATCTTGCCTGATGGTGCAAAGTGGCAAATCTAAGTACACAATGTCAGCTAAGCAACGTCACAATCTCCAAACAACTCCGGACGCTGAAACAAACATCAAAAATGATCTAGATGAAGAAGATATACCTAGAAAATGCCTGTCCAAAAGTCAAATTCTGGAACAGAGGCAAAATCGTAATTTTTGGTCAAAACGATGTCCGCCGTTGGACTCGCTTTGCACCGAATTACGTGCCAAAGTCTATAGTCTCTAAAGTCATTAAACTACATGTCTACAGTTTCAGTTTGAGAAGAAGAACTCAACGGTATGTCCAGTTTTGGATTTCGAGGAGCCGTGTACAAAATCGCCCGTTTGAGTGGGTCGCGGGCCCGCCAAAAATGGGTTCTGATTCGACCTTCTCAGAATCGAACCAAACTTGGCACACAGGAGCAAAATTTCGATCCGAACCTGTTGTCGCAAGTTTTGTCTCGATTCGACGACTGTACACGAAGTTATGGGCAAGTTTGCAAAATGCCGATACGGGGGTATCTCGACGGATACGCGTTGATTTCATCGTGTACACGCGACGAAACTGAGTTCCGTTAGTTCCCACACGTCGATAACGTCCATACGCGCCTTTCGATGCGTATAGCACACGACCACGTCGCCCGGTTTGTCGGGGTGCACGTCGTATCGGAGGAAATTTTTTAAAATCTACTATTTTGAAACCAGTTTTTCACACAAGTTCAACACTAATTTATTTCTCACACAGAAATCAAAATTAGATCAACAAGTTGGGTTTCCATCGTGGTTATGTCGTCTTAACACGTGTTCAATTAGTTTTACAAAATAGTCGAAGAATCGCCAAGATTCTGGCTTCCAAATATGGGTTTGGGACTGCCCCGAAGCTGTTCTGTTTTGATAGTTTTTCGGGAAGTTTGGTTCGAAAGACCGAGCGATATATGGGGTTTCGCTCGATTCTATCAGAAGGGTTTTGAAAAGGGTTATTTCTACGACGCACAGCATTCGATAGATCAAATTTTTGTTGAATGGATACAAAGAAATTGAATCGAAAGATGGGTACCTCGCTGTTTGGCAAAACAAGATTACACTGATGTGCGGTCGGCCTGGGATGTCCTGCAGCGTTCGCGTGATGGTGCGGCGCCACCAGTGGCTAGGGCAGTTCATCTGGGGTCGAGGTCGAGTAGGCTTCACGAGGGGAAAGAGATGTGGAGGGTTAGGATTTTGCTTTTGGTCGAGTAGGCTATATATATAGGGTTCGCCGCTCTTTGGTTTCGAGTAGGACTCAAATATGGGGGGGCTCGGTTTCAATACTAGCAGCTGCTGCTGCTGAGTTAGTTGCTTAGGAGGGGTCGGGTGAGGTGGACCGGCCCCACGTGGGTTGGTCCCCTCCCCACTATTTTTTTTACATATCATCTAATGGTTGATGGGTTGAGAAGTATGGGCGGCTGTGCCTAATATAACTGTGGTCGGTCCTTTCGGCCGACTACTACTATCATTTTTTTTCTTACAGTAATTAGTATATAATATATATATATATATATATATATATTTATTGTATATAGATAATATATATATATATATATATATATATATTAAGCAAGCAATAAACTCCTAAAAATTTACCAATAAATTCCTAAAAATTTTAGAATTTACAATATACCTTATTTAATAGAAATATACACACACATATAATATATACACACATGCATTGCTATTTTCGTGCATATACCAAATAAATTCTAAATAATATAGAAAAATAAATTTTAAGGCACTAAAATAATTTAGGAAAATATTGGGGGTTTACAGATGTTGAGTGCTTCTGAAAGATTTTAGGTATATTTAGTTGATGCTATTACCATTCTCTTCCTCATTTACATTTCGTCCTATATTTGGCTTATGTTGTTATTATAACCTAGTCTTTTACAAGCTTCATTTTTCTTCTAGATAGTTCATGATACATGTAATATTGGGGATCCACTCTAATATATTTATCTATTCTAGAATCAGTATAGTACGGTCTGATCAACCTTTGTGCACTTGATTTGTCAGTTTTATTAATATTTAGTAGATTAAGATATAGTTGATTTAGAACTGCAAGACAGCTTATATGTACTTGAGTTGGGCTGGAGTCCTCTCGATAGGTAGCTGGTATATATACGTTCTCCTAGTCATACAAATTTTAGGATTGGGGCGTTACACAATCTGTGTCTCCATCGTTTCAAGAATCAAGTAATTATACCAGAATCGTAGAAATTATTATAGGACTGTTGAGCACCTCTACAGGGGGTGAATAGTGTGTGTGCGTGTGCAGCAGAAATAATCACCACTTAAAAAATATAGATTATAAACTACGGAAGATATAAGAGATAGTAAATTAAATGCAGTAATCAAGAGATAGAAGATCAAACTCAGTGAACACCGCGATATATTGGTTTTTCTCTGAGAGGATTAATCCAGTCATGAGTAGTCTTACCCGCTGTTAATCTACTGTTTGCAAGCTAAATGAGAGCTTGTCGTCTCTTTACAATACTGTGTTTGGCGACAAGTGCACGACCAACTTCACAACACCGTACTTGGTGATTAGCGCACGACCAACTCTAACAAATTTGAGTACGAAAACTGAGAAGCTTTCTGACTTGCAACCTCTTTACAACTTTGTAAACCAAAGGCTCTAAATCGAACAGAATGTTATTAGCTTTGGCTAAGAGTGGTATAGGCAAAATATGAAAGCTTTAGAACGATTAAAACACTTAGGAAGAGATATAAAGAAGAGTTAATAAATGATTAGAAATATGAAAATCCTTCTCTGTTTATAGTATTTTTTGACCGAATTCGGGCAAAGTTCAGGTTGAGTTCGGATGCTAAGTTCTCGCAAACGAACTTTTCCTGCAAATTTGGAGGGAACAAAATTTTGAAAATCCTATGACCGAACTCGGTCAGAGTTCTAGCCGAATTATGTCGAGACATAATATAATTTTTTTGGGTCCAAATTACATAGGGTTTTTGGTTATTTGGATCTGTAGAATTTTGTGGGATTGGGTAGGCTTTTTGGATTTTGTGGACTGAAAAAACCTAAGCCGGTAATATCCCGATCGATCTCACATTTTATATTTCCTAGACTCAATAAAGTAAAAATTACAGAGGAAATATAAAAAGACTCGATCTGGATTCCAATTTAATTACTTTTTGATGATGATTTGATTTCTCTTTTGTTGATACAGGATGTAGACGTAGTACGTTCTTTGATATTGATTTCAGTAACTTGTAATGCATGTAGCATATCGTATATTTTGCGTATCGACTTGAGTTGTCGTTGATTATCAAAATCAGGCATGACCATTTAGGCAATAGGCCAACAATCTCCCCCATTTTGATAATTGGCAAACTTGAGTCTATACCAAAATATAACTAAGATGTAACTTTGAAATAATACCTAACTTGTCACAGAAATATGGAATTTGAATTTTGTCATTTTTGATTTTGTTTAGCTCTTCTCCCCCTTTGTCATGTACGCAAAATGAGTAGCTCCCCCCAATATGTAAAGCCAACAATTTTACACAGACAAGAAAAGAAAAAAGTAATTTCTACAGTAAACAAGTCATACCACAGTAGAACTAGTAGTAGTGTAAATGAACTAAAACTCAGATAGAATCGACTAGAATATAAAGGAGATACAACTAAAGTCCAAAAAGCATAAAGTCATAACTAAAAGAGTTTACTTCTAAAACTACTATATAAAAAAGACCAACTGTAAAACTTTGGACTGCTACAAAGTGTAACTACATAGAACATCACTAGCAAAATAAAATCTCAAAAATAAACTGAAGCTCATATCACATTTGAGCATCATTATTGGTTGGAGAAGCAGGCGAATGAGGATCGAAGTAAGCAGTAGTCGGATTAAAGTATCCGAAAGTGTTTGGATCATCAAACCTTGGTCCATCGAAGCCAGGATGATGGATTATCGGAATATGAGATGAAAGGTGATGTGCCAAACTCCAGTACAGATCAGCAATATTGTTCCTCAAGACTTGAGCCTGTGAGGTATGGCAGAACTCAGTATCAAAGTAACTTTGATAACGTTGTCCAGAGAGAGTGACAAAGTCATCAAAGGACTGATAGAACTGCAGATCAAATCCTGGATTAGAAGTATGAGCTGGAGCGTCCGGATCGACATGAGCATCAACAGGAGAAAGAGTAGCACCGAGTGTAGGTGGAGGTAGAGGATATTTCCTAGAACTAGTCATCTCAGAAGATGACCGAGAGATAGGACATGAATCTAGGTTGATTTCAAATCTCTTAAAAATAACTGGTAGATGTATGGGGTACAGAAGGTTGCACCCACTCTCCTAGAACCAATCAACCAAGCCAAAATATCTTAGGGACAGAGAAAGGAACATCGAAGTGAATGTGGTACATAGCAGACATATCAAGAAAGGTAATCTCATCGGTAGATCCCTTTTAGGGAGGAAAGCAGAATACATAAAACGATGCAACTCATAAATGTTTTGATTAAGGTGTTTTGCATACAAACTACCTCCCCAATGGACTGGGTTAGGATGAAATATTGCAGCCTTAATTGAATCAAGAGTAACTTCTTTGGGAAATTGAACTTTATGAATTTTAAATAAAGTTTCGACGACGTCAGGCATATGAAAATATTCACTAATGTCAGTCGAGTTGAATTCAAGTTCTTTTCCGTCGACGCAAGAATAGATACTACCGTCGAGTTTTATTTGCATGTTGTAGTAAAATATACGAATGAAATTATCATAGATATTATCAGAAGTTTCAAAGAAATCTTGGAGACTTAAGTTTTCAAAAGTCTATGCGTACTCCGAGAAAATAGTAAAGTTGACGTATCGCCCGGGGTAAATTTCCCGATAGCGAAAAGCGACCAAGAATCCGCTATTTCCAAACATGGAAATAAAGTCGCGTCATATTTCTCTTCGCCAGTAGGGCGAGCAGGACTGAACATGTTGATGGGTTCGTATTCAGAGGTCGAAGAAGAACCCGTCGCAGAATCTACTTTCTTTCTTCTGAAGATTTTAGGAGCCATAGATTGAAAAGAAGAAGGAAGAAGATATACCTTAAAGAAAAGGGAGAAAATGGAAGAGGTCACCTTCCTGAGCCTTCTAGACCTAAGAAGTTTGAAGATTGGAGCTTGGGAAGTAGAATAGCAAACTAGGGATTTTGGACTTTTTTTCCGGTGTGAAGAAAAACGAAGGGGAAGATGAAGTTATATAGGGAGCTAGGGCTGGCTGTGCTATTCTACAAATTCTAACCGACGCCAACCGAACTCGGTCCGAGTTCTGACAGAGTTCGGCAACTTGTTTTCCTTTTTCATTTTATGTGTTATGAGAAATAAGTAGACTTAATAACTCTTAATTTTTCAATTTAATAATATCCATTACTTTGGACTAGCAGTAGGGGCCGGATCCTTGCTAACGGTAGTCCGAAGTCACTTGGCACCGTGTCACTTAGACTTTTACTTCTTTTTCACAGAAGGGCCCTTTTGGCTTGTACCAAAAATGACTTCAATTAATAAACATTAAAATTTCCAAGTTGTAAGAATTTTTATTAAACATAACGCATTATGAATCTAAAAAAATCAAGTATGCCCAGTTCACATCGCAGATAATTGAAACGGTCTTCAGCCAACGGTTTGTGAAAATATATGCTTGATGATCTGTGTGAATGAAATTTAAGCAAATATTCTCGTATTGTTGGTGATCACGTAAAAAATGATGACATATCTCTATGTGCTTCGGGCGTGAATGACAAACAGGGTTCTTAGTCAAAATAATCATGCTAGTGTTATCACAATATATGGGAATCTTCATGTAGTGTAGATTATAGTCTTCTAGGGTTTGCTTTATCTATAAAATTTGAGTACAATAGCGTCATGCTGCGATATACTCAGCCTCAATTGTTGATAGCGCTACAGATTTTTATTTTTTTCTAAACTAGGAGACTAAAGCTTTTATTACAAAATGACACGTACCGCTGGTACCTTTATGGTCTACTTTGCATCTTGCAAAATCTACATCCGAATAACCTATCTCGTCAAAAGATTTGGTTTTGGGGTACCACAAGCCGACTATAGAAGTTTTCTTAAGGTATCGAAAGATACGCTTAATGGCGCATAAGTGTGATTCCTTAGGATTAGCTTGATATCTAGCACAGATGCAAATGCTAAATATGATATCAGGACGACTAGCAGTTAAATATAATAAACTACCAATCATACCTTGATACTTATGCTGGTCGACTAGTTTGCCACTTTCTTCAATGGCAAGCCAAGTTGATGTAGCCATTAGAGTTTCGATAGGCTTTACGTTGTCGAATTCATACTTCTTCAGTAAATTCTTCGTATACTTAGCTTGGTTGATGAATGTTTCTTGTGAGTGATGTTTGATCTGGAGTCCTAGGAAGTGGTTTAGCTCTTCCATCATGCTCATCTCAAACTCACTCTCCATATACTTAGCAAATTCTTGACAAAGTTTTCCGTTAGTAGAACCAAAATAATGTTATCTACATAAATTTGTACAAGAAGAATATCATCATCTGAAAACTTGATAAATAAATTGGTATCAACTATTCCTTTCGAAAATCTATTTTCAAGTACAAACCAAGCATGAGGTGCTTGTTGAGTCCATAGACTGCTTTCCTATGTTTGAAGACGTGATCGGGATTTTAAAATTTGTAAAACCAGGGGTTGTTTTGTAAAAACTTCTTCTTTTAAAAAGCTATTTAAAAATGCACTTTTTACGTCCATTTGAAATAATTTAAAATATGAAAACATACAAATACATAAAACATGCGGATAGCTTCTAGTCTAGCAGCATGAGCATATGTCTCGTCATAATCAATACCTTCTTTTTGATTATAACCTTGTGCCACTAGACGTGCTTTATTGCATAGAACTTGTCGATCCTCACTTAATTTATTATAGAACACCCATTTGGTACTAATTATCGATTGACCAATAGGTTCAGGAACAAGTTTCCAAACTTGGTTTCTCTCAAATTGATTAAGTTCCTCTTGCATGACATCAATCCAAAATTCATTATTAAAAGCATCTGCTACTGTCTTATGTTCTACTTGAGATATAAAGGCTACATTAGTTGCTATATCAGTGTCTTTAATAGAAGAACGTGTACTTACACCTTTTGATATATCACATATGATGAGCGTCTCTGGATGGTCTGGCAAGAACTTCCAAGATTTGAACATCTTTGTTAGGCCTTCCATAGGGCTCTCTTTTGTAGCAGTATCTTTAGATGACTTGGATTTAATCTGCGCATCTTCATCATCACTGCACTACCAGAATAAGTCATATTAGCGATGCCAAAATACGTTGCTAATATGAGAAAAAGCGTCACTAATCGTATTTACCGACATTTTTAGCGACTTTTTCCTATGGTCGCGGAAAGCCATGTCGCTGACTGGCAAAACGTTGGTAATCGTCGCCATTACCGACGCTAAATAAACGTTAGTAATGACCGACGTTCACCGACACCACGTCGGAAGAATGGTGACGTCTCGAATGTCGGTCAACGTCGATGAATTTAGCGACGTATGCTACTTTTTACCGACGTTTACTGACTCTGTAGAAGAGGGAAACTGGGCCGGTAAACGTCGGTAAACCGGGTGATTTAGCAACGTTTACCGACGTTTAGCGACGCAGATAAACGTCACTAAACTTCGCTAAACGTCGCTAAAATACAAAAAATAAATTACAGAATGTCCACAGAATCACATTTTCTTCCTACAGGTTAATAAATAAAAATAAATACACAGAATCACATTTTCTTCCTGGGTTCGCCGACCCTTCGGTGGAACACTCAACACCGGTACATCACAATATACATATGTATCAACACAAACAAGAGTAAAAGTCTACAAGAGTAAAATATTCAAAGTCGGTAAACGAATATCCAAAGTATACAACCAATATCCACATGAATCAACAACCAATAATGAAAGTCTACACAAACAAATAATCCACAACCAATACTGAAACAACATAAACAAACACTAAAAAAATACTACAATCTCGTAAAACAGTCCTAACCCGGACTACTACGGATCTGGAGGAGGGGGTACCGCCGCGCCTCAATGATAGGAACATCTCGTACTCCTCCCGTGAAATCATCACCGATGAAGAAGGTAGTAACGTCGGTGGAGTCGGAGGTAGTGACGCCGGCTGAGTCGACGATGATGAAGGCGCACCCGGAGGACAATAACGCTCCAACGCTGCTAGTCGCTCATGGTAGGAATGCATGGTAGATAACAGCCTCGTACAACAATCAACCATCGAGTCCTGCATCAATGTGAGCCTCTTGCCCATGGACAGCTGTGATGCCTGCAGATCCGTCACGCTGCACTCTGTCGATGCTTTAAGATCACTGACGCCTCCCTCTGTCCTCTCAGTCACATCCCTGAGCTCCATAATGCTGCGGTCGAGCGTATCCAATCGTGCTATGAGTGCAGCATCGTCCGTCTGGTGCTGCTCTTGGATCCGTCGTAGTAGTTCGTCACGGATAGTCTCCACCATCTGCTGGACTCGGGCAGACTCCTAGGAGGGCTGTGGGCCATGCACACTAGCAAGGGAGGCCCTAGAGGACTGTGTCACAACTAGGGTGCCATAGGATCCCGTACTATAGTACGTACCCCTGTGGAGACCACCAGCGGCGGTCACCCACAGCTCGTCCTCCGACAGAGCTGGAGCGGGCTGCAAGGAAGTACCGGCCTCTCCCGCAGCATGTGCACTAGCAGCTGCCCGCTCCTTAAGCCGTTGAAACTCGTCCTAGAAAGCATGGATACTCTATAACTTCTATTGTCTAATGCACTTATTATTACTAACTACATGAATATCTATTTGCATGCATATTTATTAAGTTATATAAAAACTAACACGAAGTATTAAAATTAATAAATAGAATTGTAATACTTACATAGGCCGGCTCTGCCCTCTCGTCAATAAGCTTTCCGCCCTTTCGATGTGTGGCCAGGAAGACAGTCACCATATTGGCGTCATCACCCCTCCTTACCTTAATTAAATATATCACCTTTTACTAATCTATCAAACTTGCATTAAATAATAGCGTACCACTTTGACCCCTGCTTCCTAGCCGCCTTTTACGTCATCACCCCTGCTTCCTAGCCGCCTTGGCCTTCTCAGACTTTTCCTTGTACCTTCGCTCGTCGAATCGAGCCTTCGTTGCAGTCCACTGCTCAGGGATGATCCAACCTTGGATCGGCTTTCCGGCACGATCACGAGTCTTCTGATCATTAATAGCATCGCAGATTAGCTTAGCAGCGGCACCAGAAAATATCTCCTCGATCATCTCGGCCCGGTGCGGTAGATAGAAAAACATATCCTAGAAGGGTGCAAACCAAATATTTATCAGTTATATATAACATGAAAAAATTATATGATTCATGTTAAAAGCAAATATATTTTAACCTTGAAGCTCGCAAAACAGCAGGCCTTCTTCTCGTCCGGAGCATCAGAGTAGTTTATCCATGGACCACCATAATTAGTCCCCAAGAAGTGGCCTAGGCATCTCTGTACCGACGGGGGATGATATCTATACAAACATGTTATATTTATTAGAAAAGTTCATTTCTGGTAAACACAGGAAAAAAAAATAATAAACCAAATACTTACTTTGTACTGTCAGCTCAGATCTCCGTCTTCGTCTCCTCCGGAGGTGCGCATGCATCATCTGTCTGATACTGGTCGGTCGTCGGTTCAGCCTCCTCCATCTGCTCATATGTCACGCCCCAGAACCAGAATACTGGAGAGCGGGGGCAGACATAGCCAGCTACGTATATTGAATTAGAAACCACCTCGATATACGGTCACGGCTGTCTAGATATGTGAGGGTTTTCTACAAGCCAATAGTCTCTTATGGTCATGAACAAGCCTAGTGTCTCAATCATCACAAGTAAGTAAAGTCGCAAGATGTATGATCATTAAATATACAATAATAAGGCGTCCCAAATATTACATATTCAGCTGATCATGAAGCTAGTCGTTACAAAATGTTAGGACTAGCAAGAGTTTAGTCATACATGATCAACCCTAGGATTTGTCAATCATGTTTACAGCCCGTAGGCAGACAGTAAGTAAAAGTGCTCCTGAGCTAACAGGTGCTCGTCGGCTAAACGCCTCAAAAGAATAATTTTTACAATAGAGTGAGCGAAACAAAATAGAAAACCCACTCTTGGCCCAGATTCCGTCTAGTGTTCACCATTGGGCTGGAAGCTTGGTAGATCCTCGGGAGCTGCTCCAAAATCTGGCCACACAAAACCAGCTGGGTCAACCCCAGAAAGAGCAAGTGCCACAAGGGGGCCACGAAATAAGAACAAAGCCAGCAATCAGCACAGAAAATCTAATATTAAAACTAAAATTACGAAAACATGTCAGGATGATATACGACGAGATAACCATGGAACTATTCCGATAGCCAGGTTACAACCCGTAAACCAAACAAGGACCGGGGTTGTAACCCTTCATCTGAACAGAGCATGGTTTCCCAACATTTATCGGTAAGATAATAATGTAAGAAATCAAGACAGGAAGCAATCTTGTACGAGATCAAGACATGGCTAGACTGGTTATACCTCATTCAATCAATCACGGCCAAGCAGATCCTACGGCTTACTACTTTAACTAACTAGGGTTATCACAGGCCTAATTACTAACAAGATGCAGTGAGATTGTTCCACAGCCACAAGCCCTGCAGACCATCCAGGCTACCCAGGACGAAAGATTAGGGTTGAATTCAGGTGGGTACATCGCCCAGAAGACAAATGTACCCTTAGGTGACTTAGAGGGTGCAACACTCGACGGTGCGCTGGAAATGTGCCCTACTCGACGGCAGGCTACAGATCCCAAGAGCGCCCAGGTAACGGGATTGCCTGTAGCTGTGTCATCTCTTCATGACTACTGTGTTATTCTAGTTATTAGCCTTAATCCATTTCAGTAGGTACTCCTAACCGTGGTACTCAGGAGTCCCATCCTAGACATGATACAAGACTGGACAAGTGGATTAACAAGCAAGCAAGAAAGAACCACCCACGGTGTCAAGACAGGTCAAGTTAAGTTATCAAGTCATGTCAAGTCAGGAGTACGCCGCCACGGGCCACTATCAAGTTATCAAGATAAATCATGTCAGGGTACTTGTCAGGAGTGCTCTACTACGGGCCACTGTCGTGTTATGCTAGTTCCTTGCCATACCAAGCCATGTGCAATAGCCATTCCAAATATATTAAGTAAAATCAAGTTCATGACAAAAGGCGTAAGGATATAAAATGGGCGTAAAATATCTAATAAAATATCAAAATACGGGTCAGGGGATGCGTAGGCACAAAAGCACGCACGCAGGGGGAATGCATACGCAATATAACACGCACGCAGGAGGGCAGCGTTTGTGAAAGTCACGCACGCTCAAGGGGCAGCGTATAAGAAAAGTCACGCACGCTCAAGGGGCAGCGTATGTGAAAAGTCACGCACGCTCAAGGGGCAGCGTACATGAAAAGTCACGCACGCTACAGGGAGCAGTGTGTGAAAGTCACGCACGCTCCAGGAAGCAGCTGCGTGAAAAATCACGCACGCTCCAGGAAGCAGCTGCGTGAAAAGTCATGCAGGCTCACTCAAGGCAGCGTACGTGAGAAAGTCACGCAGGCTCAAGGAGACACGCTTCCAACAGGAAGCGTACTCAAGTCTGCGTACGCAGCGCTAAAGAGCGCACGTAGCTCAGTGTGCGTGAGCTAAACAGCTCTGCACACTGCTCACTGTCTTCTCCAAACAGCAAGAACACCATGGCAGAATCCAAAACTTCAAAACAACATAACTTGGTCATCCGAACTCCAAATTGGATTTCCAAAGTTTCAACTTGGGTAAAATTAATCTCTCTTCCACATAGAAACATCAGAACCCACAAAACTCCAACCGAAATAGATCAAAACATGCAAAAATCCGAAAATATGAGAACTTAGATCCACAACAATAGAGGCTTCAAATCACAAAAACCCAAGAACTAATGTTGGTCTCCATGGTCTAATCTAGCAAATAGACCAAGAAAATATGGTTCTCATGAAGTGGCAAGATGCACTTGCCTAAGGGTTGGGGAGTTGTGTGGAGGAAGGAAGAAGAAGAAGTTGTAGGAATTAATGAGTTATAGAGGAGAGAGAAGAGGTTGGTGGGCTTTAAAGAGGGGGAGTTGTGGTGTGATGAGGGTGTAGCATAGGGCTAGGGTGATCTAATGCACATAAAACCTGAACCAAACCGAACCATCACCATAAAACCGAGCCAAGCCAAAAACCCAAATACGAGAAATACCAAAATTCTACAAGCTGAGAAAAATAAAAATGCATGCCAAAATCCAGATACGAGTAAAAATACGAAATACGAAAAATACGAGAAATGAGGGTGACAACTCTACCCACCTTAAAAGAATTCCATCCTCGAAATTTAATCAAGGAGCTAGAGATTGTCACGACAAGCTACATTAACCACAGGCAAGTTACACTAAGCAGTTCAATCATGCAATCATACAATGCAAGCAAGGAAGGGAAAACGTAAGGCATAAGCAAGACATTATACCTCACGAGTCAAACAGGTAGGGATATCGCTATCGGATGTCGTCCTCATGCTCCCATGTTGACTCACCTAGAGAGTGATGACCCCAAGCAACACGGACTAATTTAATAGTCTTGTTCTTGAGTGTCTTCTTCCTCCGGTCCAAAATAGACACGGGCCTCTCCTCGTACGAAAGGTTGGTACCAACAACCAATTCCGAATGGTCTAGGATGTGGCTCGGGTCCGGAATGTACCATCGTAACTGGGACACATGGAATACATCATGCACCTCACTTAGCGACGGCAGGAAGAGCGAGACGATATGATACATCTCCTACTCGCTCCAGAATATCGAATGGCCCTATATACCTAGGACTAAGCTTTCCCCGTACGCCGAAGCGAATGACGCCGCGGTTAGGCGAGATTCTAAGGAATACATGGTCGTCGACAACAAATTCTAAGGAACGTCGATGAGCATCGGCCCAATGGCGCTGGCGGTCCTGGGCAACTCGGAGGTGATCTCTGACCTTCCTGACCACTCCAACCGTCTGGAAAATCAATTCGGGTCCGAGCATCTGTCCTCTCTCCGACATCGTCCCATGCTAGCGGGGATCTGCACTTCCTGCCATAGAGAGCCTCGAAGGGTGCCATCTGGATACTGGCCTGATAACTGTTGTTGTACGAGAATTCTACCAAGTGCAGATGATTCTCCCATAAACCACCGAAGTCAAGGGTGCAAGATCTCAATATATCTTCAAGAGTCTGGATTGTGCGCTCTGATTGACCATCCTGTCTGCGGGTGATAAGCTGAGCTGAACTGAAGGTGAGTACCCAAACTCTTCTGTAAGCTGCACCAAAGTGTGATGTAAATCTTGAATCCCTGTCTGAGGTGATGCTGACTGGCACACCGTGAAGCCTGACGATCTGCCTGAGGTATATCTCTGCTAGCTGCACCGTCGACTGTCCAACTCTGAATGGGAGAAAGTGTGCCACCTTGGTAAGCCTGTCCACAATCACCCAAATAGTATCTCTACCGGCCGGAGATCTGGGCAATCCGGTCACGAAATCCATGGTTATATGCTCCCATTTCCATTCTGGGATCGGTAAGGGTTGAAGAAGTACAGCGGGCCTCTGATGTTCAGCTTTAACCTGTTGGCAAACCAAACACCGAGAGACAAACCGGGCTATCTCCCTCTTCATGCCATTCCACCAGAAGTGCTGACGAATATCACGATACATCTTCGTACCACCCAGATGAATAGAATATGGTGAACTGTGGGCTTCTTGCCATGACTTCCTGTCTGATATCTCCACTGGGTACACAAAGACGAGTGTCGTGCCAAAGTGTACCGTCTTCATAGATACATAACTCTGGCCTTCTTTCCTGCTTCACACTCTGCTCTGAGTTCGCTGGATCTTGGAATCTGTTGACTGCGCCATCCGGATTCTCTCAACTATGCTGGACTGAACCTGTAGACTGGCCATCAATGCCACGCTGGTTGGAAGAACCACTTCAATTCCTATCTTCTGAAGATCTGCCAATAATTCTGGTTGCGCCGTCAGGAAATAAACTCCGGCTCTCCTGCTCAAGGCATCTGCTACAACGTTGGCCTTCCCGGGATGATACTGTAAATCCACATCATAGTCCACTAGTAGCTCGAGCCATCTTCTCTGTCGCATATTAAGGTCCTTCTGGGTGAAAACATACTTCAGGCTCTTATGATCAGTAAAGATCTCCACTCTATCTCCGTACAAGTAGTGTCTCCATAATTTTAAAGTAAACACTACCGCCGCCAATTCCAAGTCGTGGATCAGGTAATTCTTCTCATGATCACGAAGTTGGCGTGACGCATAAGATATTACCTTCCCATGCTGCATCAAGACACACCCCAATCCTCTGCCTGAAGCGTCGCAATAAACGGCGAATCCTCCGGTCCCATCTGAAAGGGTGAGAATGGAAGCCGTTATCAAACCTCGCTTCAACTTCTCAAATGATTCCTGACACTCTGCTGTCCAAACAAACGGCACATCCTTGCGGGTCAACTGGGTCATCGGCGCTGAAATCCTCGCGAAATCTGAAACGAACCGCCGGTAGTAGCCGGCCAATCCAAGGAAGCTGCGAACCTCTGCCACTGAGCTGGGTACCGGCCATGACTTGATAGCCACAATCTTCTGGGGATCCACTTCCACTCCTCCTCGGGTAATGATGTGACCCAAGTATGAAATGCGATCGAGCCAGAACTCGCATTTACTGAACTTGGCGTACAACTGATGCTCCCTAAGCGTCTAAAGGACGACTCTGAGATGCCGCTCATGCTCTGCTTCACTCTTGCTGTAGACCAGGATATCATCTAGGAACACGATCACGAACTGATCCAAGTAAGGCATGAAAATGCGATTCATGAGGTCCATGAATACGGTCGACGTATTGGTCGCTCCAAAGGACATAACAAGGAACTCCCAATGTCCATACCTCGATCTGAATGCTGTCTTCGGGATGTCCTACTCTCTGACTCTGATCTGGTGGTATCCTGATCGCAAGTCGATCTTCGAGAATTCTGAAGCCCCTCTGAGCTGATCAAACAAGTCATCTATCCTCGGAAGAGGGTATCTGTTCTTGATTGTCACCGAATTTAAGGTACGATAATCAACACATAGCCTGGACGTACCATCCTTCTTTTTCACAAGAAGCATCGGGGCTCCCCAAGGCGATCCACTTGCACGAATGAATCCCTTGGTCCTCAGTTCTTCAATCATCTTGTATAAAATCTCCAACTCTGAAGGTGCCATCCTGTAGACTCGCTCTGACACTGGTGCTGTTCCGGGGATTAAGTCTATAGTGAACTCAATCTCCCGCTCTAGCGGCATCCCTGGAAGCTCCTCTGGAAAGACATCTGGAAACTCTTCAACTATCCGGGGTAACTGCACTGCTGCTACTGCCATCCGTAATGCTGGGGAAGATGGCTCCACTACGCCTCTGGAAAACAAAAACTCTGGCTCGCCGGGGATACTAAAGACAACTCTGCCAATGTGGCAGTCTATCCTAGCATACTGGTTCCTCAACCAATCCATGCCTAGGACTACATCATAGTCTGCCATAGGAAACTCTATGAATCTGGCGGGGAACTCCCTACCGCTAACTACGATCCGACACGAGGAAAATACTCGATCTACTCCCACAAGACCATTACCAGTAAGTATATTGAGCCTCACTGATAATGACTCGGGCTCCAATCCTATCCGTGTCACGAATCGTGCAGACATGAATGAATGCGATGCACCAGAATCAAACAATACCGAAGCTGGAAAGGAGTTGACGAGAATAGTACCTGCCACTACCTCACCTGGTGTAACTTCTTCTTCCATAGCCATCATCATGGCCTGACCTTGTCCTCTGGCTGCTGGTCCCCTCTGCTGGAAACCTCTCTGCCTATTCTGGGTCTGAGCTTGGGCTTGTGCATACTGCTGGGGGTGCTGTTGCTGGTATGCCTGAGACTGAGGCAGCAAGGGCCTCGAAGACTAATACTGCTGCTGCTGAACTGGTGCTGGGGCCGATCCTCTCACCGAAGAGCTAGAAGGGTTGGATGATGATGAACCACCCCTATTCGGGCAAGCCCCTATCCTATGATCTGCTGTTCCACAAGCCAGGCACAATCCCTGTGCCCTGCGACAGTCTGCCACCACATGCCCTGGCTTTCCACAATAAGAACATCCCATCGCGAAAGTCTGCTTCTGCTTCTGCTTCTGCTGCTTCTGCTTCTGCTGTTGCGGGTACGTCGGGGTTGAATACTGAACCGACGTTACTGAGGCCGCCCGCCTCGGAGTTCCAATAGTCAATCCCCTAGCTGTCGGAGCTAGAGCTGATGATTGCTGCATCTGACTGTGGGACCGCTTCCTACTTCCGGTCCTATCCACGATCCTCTGGGAGGTATACTCATGCCTCCTAGCTGCTCTCAAGACTGCATCGAATGTCTGGTGCTCGAACTGCTCAACTGCCAATAAGATCTCCAAATGCAGTCCCTGCTGGAACCGCTGGGCCCTATCAAACTCGGTCGCCACCAAGGTGGGGGCAAACCTACTGAGTCTAGAAAACTCCGATGCATAACTGTCGACTGATCTGCCTCCTTGCTTCAAGTTGGAAAATCTGGTCTGCAGGTCGTACCGAGCCACAGCATCGAAATACTTCGTCTGGAATCTCTCTCTAAACACTGCCCAAGCAATGGGTACCACTAATCCCATGGCTTGCGCCGCCCACCAACTACGAGCCAAGTCCAACAACTGCAGGCGTACTACCACCACCTTCTCATTCTCGGGTGTCCTGGCTGCTTCCAGAACCACCTCGGTATCCTGAAGCCATGCATCCGCGGCAATCGCATCATCGCTGCCGTCGAAGAAAGGAGGGTTCAATCGCTTGAAGCTGTTCGCCGCCTGGTTCCCTGGATGTCCGCCTCGGGTCAAAGCATCTTGAACTGTCTGGTACAGGGCGTAGCTTCGACGATCCTGAGAAGCTATCAAGGTTCTGATGAGGCCTACTAAGGTACCATCATCTGGCTCTGCGGGCTGGACGGGCCGAACTGGTGACTCTCCTCCAGTAGGTATCACTCTGGAGGCGACTTCCGAAATACTGGGCTTGATCTCCGGGTTGCTGCTGATCTGCGGAAGTGCTCCACCTCGTTGATCGGTAGGACCAGGTACAGTGCCGCTGAAGAAGACGACACAGGGAAGAATAAGGAAAGGACCAGGACAGATCAACGATATAAGCACAGGATTCAGGACAAGAATTCAGGGATTCAGAGGATGCGAACAGAGATCAAGGACGATTACTGATTGAGACATCTATCTGGTAAACCCCCACATATCTTGATTTACAAGACCTGCATGGGCCACCACTTAAACCATGTCACGCCCCAGAACCAGAATACTGGAGAGCGGGGGCAGACATAGCCAGCTACGTATATTGAAATGGAAACCACCTCGATATACGGTCACGGCTGTCTAGATATGTGAGGATTTTCTACAAGCCAACAGTCTCTTATGGTCATGAACAAGCCTAGTGTCTCAATCATCACAAGTAAGTAAAGTCGCAAGATGTATGATCATTAAATATATAATAATAAGGCGTCCCAAATATTACATATTCAGCTGATCATGAAGCTAGTCGTTACAAAATGTTAGGACTAGCAAGAGTTTAGTCATACATGATCAATCCTAGGATTTGTCAATCATGTTTACAGCCCGTAGGCAGACAGTAAGTAAAAGTGCTCCGAGCTAACAGGTGCTCGTCGGCTAAACGCCTCAAAAGAATAATTTTTACAATAGAGTGAGCGAAACAAAATAGAAAACCCACTCTTGGCCCGGATTCCGTCTAGTGTTCACCATTGGGCTGGAAGCTTGGTAGATCCTCAGGAGCTGCTCCAAAATCTGGCCACACAAAACCAGCTGGGTCAACCCCAGAAAGAGCAAGTGCCATAAGGGGGCCACGAAATAAGAACAAAGCCAGCAATCAGCACAGAAAATCTAATATTAAAACTAAAATTACGAAAATATGTCAGGATGATATACGACGAGATAACCATGGAACTATTCCGATAGCCAGGTTACAACCCGTAAACCAAATAAGGACCGGGATTGTAGCCCTTCATCTGAACAGAGCTTGGTTTCCCACCATTTATCGGCAAGATAATAATGTAAGAAATCAAGACAGGAAGCAATCTTGTACGAGATCAAGACATGGCTAGACTGGTTATACCTCATTCAATCAATCACGGCCAAGCAGATCCTACGGCTTACTACTTTAACTAATTAGGGTTATCACAGGCCTAATTACTAATAAATGCAGTGAGATTGTTCCACAGCCACAAGCCCTGCAGACCATCCAGGCTACCCAGGACGAAAGATTAGGGTTGAATTCAGGTGGGTACATCGCCCAGAAGACAAATGTACCCTTAGGTGACTTAGAGGGTGCAACACTCGACGGTGCGCTGGAAATGTGCCCTACTCGACGGCAGGCTACAGATCCCAAGAGCGCCCAGGTAACGGGATTGCCTGTAGCTGTGTCATCTCTTTATGACTACTGTGTTATTCTAGTTATTAGCCTTAATCCATTTCAGTAGGTACTCCTGACCGTGGTACTCAGGAGTCCCATCCTAGACATGATACAAGACTGGACAAGTGGATTAACAAGCGAGCAAGAAAGATCCACCCACGGTGTCAAGACAGGTCAAGTTAAGTTATCAAGTCATGTCAAGTCAGGAGTACGCCGCCACGGGCCACTATCAAGTTATCAAGATAAATTATGTCAGGGTACTTGTCAGGAGTGCTCTACTACGAGCCACTGTCGTGTTATGCTAGTTCCTTGCCATACCAAGCCATGTGCAATAGCCATTCCAAACATATTAAGTAAAATCAAGTTCATGACAAAAGGCGTAAGGATATAAAATGGGCATAAAATATCTAATAAAATATCAAAATACGGGTCAGGGGATGCGTAGGCACAAAAGCACGCACGCAGGGGGAATGCATACGCAATATAACACGCACGCAGGAGGGTAGCGTTTGTGAAAGTCACGCACGCTCAAGGGGCAGCGTATGTGAAAAGTCACGCACGCTCAAGGGGCAGCGTATGTGAAAAGTCACGCACGCTCAAGGGGCAGCGTACATGAAAAGTCACGCACGCTACAGGAAGCAGTGTGTGAAAGTCACGCACGCTCCAGGAAGCAGCTGCGTGAAAAGTCACGCACGCTCCAGGAAGCAGCTGCGTGAAAAGTCACGCAGGCTCACTCAAGGCAGCGTACGTGAGAAAGTCACGCAGGCTCAAAGAGACACGCTTCCAACAGGAAGCGTACACAAGTCTGCGTACGCAGCGCTAAAGAGCGCACGTAGCTCAGTGTGCGTGAGCTAAACAGCTCTGCACACTGCTCACTGTCTTCCCCAAACAGCAAGAACACCATGGCAGAATCCAAAACTTCAAAACAACATAACTTGGTCATCCGAACTCCAAATCTGGATTTCCAAAGTTCCAACTTGGGTGAAATTAAACTCTCTTCCACATAGAAACATCAGAACCCACAAAACTCCAACCGAAATAGATCAAAACATGCAAAAATCTGAAAATAGGAGAACTTAGATCCACAACAATAGATGCTTCAAATCACAAAAACCCAAGAACTAATGTTGGTCTCCATGGCCTAATCTAGCAAATAGACCAAGAAAATATGGTTCTCATGAAGTGGCAAGATGCACTTGCCTAAGGGTTGGGGAGTTGTGTGGAGGAAGGAAGAAAAAAAGTTGTAGGAATTAATGGAGTTATGGAGGAGAGAGAAGAGGTTGGTGGGCTTTAAAGAGGGGGAGGTGTGGTGTGATGAGGGTGTAGCATAGGGCTAGGGTGATCTAATGCACATAAAACCGAACCAAACCGAACCATCACCATAAAACCGAGCCAAGCCAAAAACCCAAATACGAGAAATACCAAAATTCTACAAGCTGAGAAAAATAAAAATGCATGCCAAAATCCAGATACGAGTAAAAATACGAAATACGAAAAATACGAAAAATGAGGGTGACAACTCAACCCACCTTAAAAGAATTCCGTCCTCGGAATTTAATCAAGGAGCTAGAGATTGTCACGACAAGCTACATTAAGCACAGGCAAGTTACACTAAGCAGTTCAATCATGCAATCATACAATGCAAGCAAGGAAGGGAAAACGTAAGGCATAAGAAAGACATTATACCTCACGAGTCAAACAGGTAGGGATATCGCGATCGGATGTCGTCCTCACGCTCCCACGTTGACTCACCTAGAGAGTGATGACCCCAAGCAACACGGACTAATTTAATAGTCTTGTTCTTGAGTGTCTTCTCCCTCCGGTCTAAAATAGACACGGGCCTCTCCTCGTACGAAAGGTTGGTACCAACAACCAATTCCGAATGGTCTAGGATATGGCTCGGGTCCGGAATGTACCGTCGTAACTGGGACATATGGAATACATCATGCACCTCACTTAGCGACGACGAAAGTGCGAGACGATATGATACATCTCCTACTCGCTCCAGAATATCGAACGGCCCTATATACCTAGGACTAAGCTTTCTTCGTATGCCGAAGCGAATGACGTCGCGGTTAGGCAAGATTCTAAGGAATACATGGTCGCCGACAACAAATTCTAAGGGACGTCGATGAGCATCGGCCCAATGGCGCTGGCGGTCCTGGACAACTCGGAGGTGATCTCTGACCTTCCTGACCACTCCAAC
This sequence comes from Iris pallida, assembly GCA_029216955.1. NCBI lineage: Eukaryota > Viridiplantae > Streptophyta > Magnoliopsida > Asparagales > Iridaceae > Iris > Iris pallida. The sequence continues at coordinate 24,753 of JANAVB010027966.1, forward strand.
CGTCTGGAAAATCAATTCGGGTCCGAGCATCTGCCTCTCTCCGACATCGTCCCATGCTAGCGGGGATCTGCACTTCCTGCCATAGAGAGCCTCGAAGGGTGCCATCTGGATACTGGCCTGATAACTGTTGTTGTACGAGAATTCCACCAAGTGCAGATGATTCTCCCATGAACCACCGAAGTCAAGGGTGCAAGATCTCAATATATCTTCAAGAGTCTGGATTGTGCGCTCTGATTGACCATCCGTCTGCGGGTGATAAGCTGAGCTGAACTGAAGGTGAGTACCCAAACTCTTCTGTAAGCTGCACCAAAAGTGTGATGTAAATCTTGAATCCCTGTCTGAGGTGATGCTGACTGGCACACCGTGAAGCCTGACGATCTGCCTGAGGTATATCTCTGCTAGCTGCGCCGTCGACTGTCCAACTCTGAATGGGAGAAAGTGTGCCACCTTGGTAAGCCTGTCCACAATCACCCAAATAGCATCTCTACCGGCCGGAGATCTGGGCAATCCGGTCACAAAATCCATGGTTATATGCTCCCATTTCCATTCTGGGATCGGTAAGGGTTGAAGAAGTCCAGCGGGCCTCTGATGTTCATCTTTAACCTGTTGGCAAACCAAACACCGAGAGACAAACCGGGCTATCTCCCTCTTCATGCCATTCCACCAGAAGTGCTGACGAATATCACGGTACATCTTCGTACCACCCGTATGAATAGAATATTGTGAACTGTGGGCTTCTGCCATGACTTCCTGTCTGATATCTCCACTGGGTACACAAATACGAGTGCCGTGCCGAAGTGTACCGTCTTCATGGATACATAACTCTGGCCTTCTTCCTGCTTCACACTCTGCTCTGAGCCGCTGGATCGTGGAGCCCACATTAATAATATTGGTTACATGAGGTAGCTCGTCCTCCTGATAAGCTTTTTCGTCAACATCAAAAGTATCTCTAGCTTTAGACTTGCATACTGCCAACCAGTCATTCTTCGTTGCTCCCCGTCTCGGATAAGCTATGAAGGACATGAGCTGAGACTGAGTTGATAGGACAAATGGTTTGTAGCCTTGATATCTACGCTTGTAGTTTATATCCACAAGACCATGCTTGTCAATTTTCAAACCTTGATTTTCAATCGGATCGAACCATTAACACTTGAACAACACGATCTTTGGTGGTTCTCTGCCATAATTATATGTCAACTCCACAATCTCTCGTAAGATGCCAAAGAAATCATTTCCTGGATCAAAATCTTTGTAATTCGAAGATTTGATACACAAATAACTATTTTTCGTGGAATCAAGTTCCAGGAAGCTGTATGATCGGAGCATTTGTCGACTTGAACCTAAAGCTATTGACACAGTAACTTGGCCATATTTTAACAAAAGTAATTGGTCCCTTGGCAAGAGTTCTAATTAATTCAATCTCTGGTGAAATTAGACGATCGACCTGAATACCAAAGAAAAGATAGTAAGTTTTTTATTGCGCAGTTGCATTAGTAGAGGCCAGTAATTATCGAGTTGCTTAAATATTCGCTCAACCAAAAAGAAAAATGACGTATCATTTCTTGTTCTAATACTTCGTCTGTTAGGTAGGGTCTAACCGACCTCAACTCATCATTATATGTGCTTAAAAACAACGAAGCAACCCCGATTAGTATAATAATATTATCTTATATTATTACATTGAGATGACATAAATTTATCATTAATTACTTACCCCTCTAGCTTCTCCACTTTATCCTCATCGCAATTGAGTAATATATACAACTGAGGAGCCCTTAGCTCTTCGTCATTCAAATATCTCTTCTTTATTTTTCCCGAAAGCTTTTCGGACGTATTGAATACTTTCAGTATTCCATCATTATATTTTTAATATGATCCGTCGTCATTTTTCGAAGCCCTCGTTCTATTCATAGCAACATGAGGTTTGAAATATGTCGAGCAGAAGTTTGTAATCTCCTCGAGAATATAGGATTCATAAATAGAACCCTCGATCCGAGCCTTGTTTTTCACCTTCCCCTTTAGGTGGTTCAAATGCCGCTCAAATAGGTACATCCACTGATAACCGACGGGCCCACCAACATGTGCCTGATAGGAAAGATGAATTGGCAAATACACCATGGAGTCGAAGAATCCAGGAGGAAATACCTTCTCGAGCTTGCACAGTGTTACCACAATATCGTTCTCCTGCTTTTCTAGACGATCGACGAGCAACTTAGTAGAACAAAGATCTCTGAAGAATATGCAAAGCTCGGTCAATGGATCCCAAACAACCTGGGGTAGGAATTCCCGAAATTCAATCAGAATTAACCTCTCCATGAATACGTAACAATCATGGCTCTTTATTCCTGTCAATTTGTTCTTCTTGAGATCGACGCATCTTCTCAAGTTCTAAACATGCCCGTCAGTAAATTTCAGACCTTGAATCCACCTACAAAGTCTGACTTTATCCTCATTCTACAGTGAGAAAATTGCCTTAGGCTGTTTCAACTTCCCATTCCCCTCCTCTATCAAATGCAATACATGACGTCTACATAATTCTTCCAAGTCCAATCTAGCCTTTGGATTGTCTTTCGTCTTCTCCTTTACGTCCATTACAGTATTAATTATGTTGTCAAACACATTCTTTTCGATATGCATGACATCAAGGTTATGTCTAATCAGATTGGTGCTCCAATAAGGTAGATCCCAGAATATGCTTCTCTTCGTCCAGTTATGAGTACGACCAAATCCGTCACACTTGTAGCCCGTAGTAGGCTCTTCAATAGCCCTTGGTAAATCTTTTACCTCTTCCCATATCGTGTATCTGGGCTACTTTGGCAGGAGATTAGCCTTCTCAGCAATGCCAGCACGAAAAGCATTCCTGTTCTTCCGGTACGGATGATTCTTCGGCAGGAATTGTCGATGACAATCGAAGAAGTACGGTTTGCCTCCGTGTTTCAAATAGAAAGCCTTAGTGCGGTCCATGCAATACCGACATGAAAGACGACCATGCGTGCTCCATCCAGATAACATACCATAGGCTAGAAAGTCGTTGATGGTCCACATAAGTGCTGCTCGCATCTGAAAATTTTATTTTCTAGATATATCGTACGCGTTGGAACCTACTTCCCACAGCTGATTCAACTCATCAATCAATAGCTGCAAATACACATCAAAGTTCCTTTTCGGATTGTTCGGACTTAGAATAATAACGATGAGGAACATATACGGAGTCTTCATGCACATCCAAGGTGGTAGATTGTACGGAGTGACGATCACAGGCCAACATGAATACTGGGATCCCGAAAGTCCGAATGGGGTAAAACTGTGGGAGCAGAGACCCAATCTGATATTATATGGATCAGAAGCAAAATCTCGATACTCTCGATCAAAGTGCTTCTATGCTTCTCCATCAGATGGGTGATCCAACACTCCTTCGGTCTGTTCTCGCTTATGCTAACTCATATTTTCTGCAGTTTCCTTCACCATAAATAATCGCTGCAACCGTGGCGTCAACGACAAGTAATACATCGAATCGGTAAGCTTCCTTTCACCGACAGACTTTCCTCTACCACTGCCCTTGTAGCGATCAGCACCACAAAATTTGCAGGCATCTTCTTCCTTGTCGTCTTTGAAGTACAACATGTATCCGTTGTGACATGCAACGATTTTCTCATATCCCATTCAGAGCGATCTCACCATCCTCTTAGACCGGTAAAAGTCTTTAGGCAACTTATTACCCTCAGGCAATATTTCTATAATCAACTCCATAAGTCGGTTGTAGCAATCTTGTGACATATTAAAATCGGACTCCACGCTCAACAATCTTGTAACCACCTCCAACGGTGAATGATCCTCACAACCAGGATATAATGGAGTCCTTACATTCTCCAGCAACTCCATGAACTTTGCAGTATCGGTGTTCGGTGCCTCTTTAGGTGCTTCATGATTGTCCGGATCGAAACTAGGCCCGGCCACGTCAAAAACCATGTTTACCAACCTATCGTCGTAAGCAGCATATTTGTGGACATCCACATAAGGCTCATACTCCGATGTTAAAGACACAAGTTCTCCGTGCGTGCTCAACTGATAGTAATTCGGCGTGAAACCCTTCGAGTATAAATGATATGTGACTTCCACTTCTGGATGATATTTCAAGTTGTGACATATCACACACGGACACTTAATTTTGGTACATCTATGTACTGAGGGAACGCTTTGGCAAACTGCAGAAACTGCTGTACACCCTCTATGAATTAATCCCGTATACCGCACATATCATCAGGATGACGGGTGTACATCCAAGAACGATTCTGCATATAGTAATTCAGCTCCATATCGATTTTAGGATAATTTTGTAAGATAGATACATGCACATCGTTGAAAGACTTGTAAAAGTAATATGCGTTTTAATCATGACATATCCTAAACATTGAAATAGATACTAAAAAGACAGTAGGTAGACAAGTATGTACATCATGGTTCCCCCTCTATATATCCTTCTCTCAATTGCTCTATACTCTAATTATTACTCCTTGCCCTTAGACACATCCACAAACCCTTTGACACCTACTTAAATATACACAATGGTTCACCGTCTCCTATCTCAAGCCTAACCCGGTCCCTAGTGTACTGCTATATACTAGTCTAAACTCTCCCTCCTCTCTAAATACCTGGTACTAGTTAACCCTCCCCCTTTCTCCCACTAGCACACACATATATACATGATGTATACAACCACACCATAGTTCCCAGGTTCTTTTAACCTCACCTTCCAGTTGGTACTAACCTTAATAGAACAAACACTCTCACAGCTCAATAGAACAAACACCCTCAGCTCAATAAAACAAACTTGATGATATCAAAAGAAGACACCAACCTTGCAAATTGACCCATTAATTTAACTGCTTTGATTTGTTACTTTTGTCAACTCAAGTCTCAAAAATTGCGTTCCTTTGTTTGAAAATTTCATAGCACACCGATCAAATTCCTATCATAATGATGCTTAGGTTATGTATCAAATGGCACTAATGAATGATTTCATTATATTAATTTCCATACGATGCTCCTACTCGGTCCATATTTCAGTTACATTCCCACAAAAATGACAATATAAACAGATTCTCATAAATAGTCAACAAGCAATAAGACACTTGTACTGTGTAGTGTCGTGTGTTTGTGTCATGTCCGGATTTGTGTGTGTCTATGTCGTGTCCGTGCATGCGCATGTGTGTGTGTCCGATTAGGGTTAGGTGTTACCTGGTGAGGAGGAGGGGCATGGTCGGAGAGGAGGGCGTGGCCGGAGACGAGGGGAGCAGTGGCTGGTGGCCGAAGTGGGGAGCGAAGATGAGGGGGGTCGGCAGTGGAGGAGCGGCGACGAAGACACCAGCGGGCGAGGGGGGTCGTCGGGGCAAGGAACGAGGGAGAGGGGGTCGCCGGTGGGAAGGGGTCGCCGGAGATGTGAGGGGGAAAGGGAGAAAGATTTGGGGCTCGAGCGGAAGAATGAAATTTTGGGTGAAAAAAATAAAATCGATCAGGCCAGCATAACCCTATATGAAATATTTTAGCGACATCATTCGGAGACGTCGAAAAACATCGCTAATATCGGTGATATTATCGACGTTTACCGAAGTATCTGCGAAGTACGTTTGTTATAATACAAAACGGAGGCACAATACGTCGCTGAACGTCGCTTATAGTGACGTATTACGACGTTATATATTTTACGTCGCTAAATTGCTAAAATATAGCGACGCCTTTCTTAAACGTCGCTAATTATGTCGCTAATATGACTTATTCTGGTAGTGCTATCGCTAGATCTGTGACTATTGAGCTCATCGAAGGTAACATTAATAGATTATTCTTCAAAAATCATAGATCTTTTATTAAAAACTCTATATCCCTTACTCTTAGCAGTATATCCAAAAAATATCCCTTCATCTGCTTTCGAGTCAAACTTACCCAAGTTGTCCTTGGTGTTCAGGATAAAACATCGACATCCAAAAACTTGAAAATATGAAATATTTAGAATCCTTCCAAACCACAGCTCATATGGTATTTTTTTCGAGATAGGTCGAATTAACACCCTATTTAAAACATGACAGGCTGTACTAACAGCTTCTGTCCGAAAATATTTAGGAAGATTATGCTGATTCAGTATGACTCTAGCCATCTCGCTTAGAGTATAATTCTTCCACTCCACAACATCATTCTGTTTGGGAGTTCTAGGACAAGAAAACTTGTGGTAGTATCCACTATCATCATAATTTTTTTGAAATCAACATTTACGAATTCGCCACCATGATCACTTCGGATATGTGTAATCATGAAGCCTTTTTCATTTTGTACCTTATTTTAAAATATCTAAAATTCAAAAATAGCATCACTTTTATTTGATAAAAAGTAAACCCATGTATAACGAGAGAAATTATCAACAATTACAAAAGAGTAGAGCTTACTGCCAAGACTAGCGATTATACCAGGACCGAGTTAATCCATATGAATTAACCGCAGGGGTTTAGAAGTACTCACAGCGTTGATGGATTTAAAACTTGACCTAGTTGCTTTGTTCTTTTCACAATCGGCACATACCATGTCTCTCTTAAATATCATTTCAGGGTGTCCTTTTACCAGCTTTTTGGTGCATAGACGTGAGATAGTGTCCATATTGGCATGTCCTAGCCTCACGTGCCCTAGCCAGCTTTTATCTTGATTTGCTACTAGGCACCTTTCTGCATTGTTAGTACTTTCTAAAAAGAAAACATAAATGTTGTCTTCCCTAATCCCTTCATATACAGGATTACCAAATGACATTTCATACATAGAATATTTGTCTTTTACAAAGTTGATACCATAACCATTATCTGCCAAGTAAATTATGCTCAGTAGGTTATGTTTTAACTCTGTAACTTGATAAACGTCTTTTATTACTGGGTAAGGAGACATACCAATAGTGCCATTTTCAATTATATCACCACTCAGGTTATTTCCAAAGGAAACGTATCCTTCTTTCTTCATCGATAGCATAAAGAACAAAGGTGCATCACCAGTCATGTGCCGCGAACATCCGCTATCGAGAATCTACTTGCTTCTAGCACGAGAGGGTTGAGGGTCCACCTACAAAATGAGTAGATGAAACCTTTGGTACCCATTTCTTCGAAGGTCCATTTTGATTAGTCTTAGGTATCCAAACAAGTGTTTGATTGTCAACAAGCTTTTTTACTAGACAATACTATGATACGTGCCAGTGAGTACCACAGTACGTGTAAGTAAGTTTTAAAAATGTGCTCTTTGTTTCTGTGTTGACATGCATTGTGTCTTCTTTAAAAACCTATATGTGAAAGCATAATTATGACTAACTTGTTGCTTATGTGTTTTTTATGGTTTAGACCTCTTAGTTGTATGCTTAGCATTAGGACTAACCTTAGGCCGTGTCATAGGAAATGGCCTGTTTGCCTAACTTGATCTTTAACTTTTTAGAGATCGTACAAGACTCCTCATATTTGGCAGTCATATCAATGAGTCTTTGTTCTGTGACTAAGTGCCTTTTCTTCTCCATGTCATAAAGCTCTTATATTTTGACATAATCTCTTTCTTTCTTTTCGATGGTGAGGATAGCCTTATGATAGTATACTTTGAGCTTGGCTATCTCATCCATGTTACCGATAGCAGATGTCTCTTTAATGTATTCAAGAATATTAGACAATCTTGCTACTTCGGTTGTGCATGCCTTAACCTTTTTGCGAGATTGCTTGTACTTGTCTAACATATTTCTGTGTTCTTGAAGTAGTTCGCTAAAGGCTGTATCTAATTCATCGAAAGTAAAATCATTATACAGAGGGTTAGAAGATACCTTATCAAATGTCATAAGACAAACATTGGCAGTACTACAGGGTATGTCTTCTTCCTCTGATTTATTGGAATCATTTTTGTGCCAGATGCTTGTGTTTGCATACTTTTGACCTGTTGTAGCTTTCCTACTTGATCTTGATCTATCGTATGGACTATTTTTCTTTGACAGTGGACAATGCTTCTTCATATGCCCGAACTTCTTACACCCAAAGCATATAGTTTCTTCTTTATTGCTTTCGTAGACGTCTTTCTTCTTTTGGTTTGATCTCTCAAACTTTAAGAATTTTTTGAAGTTCATTACTAGCAGGGCTTGCTCATCACCACTAGATGATTCTTCCTCAGAATCATCGTATGTAACTTTGTTTGCTTGTGTTTTGAAGGGGATAGATTTTTCCTTGGGGGTTGCCTCTTCAAATTCTTACAAGTCGAACTCATGGGTCATTAGCTTGCCTATAATTCTCCATAGTCATTGTGGCGAGATCGTTTCCTTCAATGATCACAGCTGCCTTTGGGTTCCAATTCTTGGTTAGAGTCCGTAGCACCTTTCTGATCTTGTCACGACCCGCACCCTAGAGTTAGGGCACGAGAACGTAACAACGCCCAGCCTACGCCGCAGTATCGGTGGTAGAACGCTGTCCTAGGTCTCAATGCATCTAACAGTATAAGACTAAACAGTTTATACTCCCCGAATGGGGGTGACATAGCAGATACAAACTCAATCACATCTAAGGTAGAGCATGATAAGAATAGATAAAACATAAAATCCAAAATAAATACAGGAGATAGAAGTCTAAGTGTCTAAGATACATGAACCCAGAAGTACATCTCAAAACTCAAATAACGATACAGTAATCCGCAAAGTAAATACAACTCCAGACAAAATGAAATAACTACCTAAACAACCTCTAATGTGTCTCCTCTAGGCTAGCAGGCCCCTCCAGGCTATCTGTAAAATTTATCAACAGGTCCAGTCAGGACTGGAGCGAGCACAGTACATCTCAACAGATTATAGCAGGTTAGAAAACATATAACATGCAGTAAAGTAAGATACAAGTACTGAAGAAAAGTAGTATGTAAACAGCGAGAGAACTGTAATAGAAATATCTACTATACATAGAGAACTAGCAGTGACTAGTGAGTCAGAGTACAATCATGAACATGTAAATAGCCTGGGATGATTCTGATAAGACACTAAGGAATGATTCTGATAAGAAACTACTGGTGTATTATTCACATGTCCACTTATACTCCCCCGTACCCCCAATCAATACACAAGGATCCAGCCAGGTTATGTTATGATGCTATGTAACAGACCCCGAAGGTAATAGACCCCGAAGGTGATAGACCCCGAAGGTGATAGACCCCGAAGGTGATACATAGTAGTCCCATAAATGGGATAAGGATTCTAGGAAAACTCTACGATCATAAGAGTATATGTCGTAAGTGATCAAAGAACCAATGAAGCATATGATACGCCATGTAAGTGAAACGCACAGATCATGTAGTACCCGATGCTCCCTAAGGATAACATTTCAAGAAGGGATCCATATAGTACCAATCCGTGTGACCGTCGTGACAGTACAAGTAAAGTAATCTACTGCAGGAAATAATTCTAAGCAAGATATGAAATGATCAGAGAATGTACTCGCCTCGATAACCTGAACAGCTGATAAGTAGAGAGGGTCCCACTGAAGCCACAGAGTCCTATTTAAAGCAATACAGGTTACAAGGTGTTTAAGTTGAAATAAATGAATCCCTACAGGCAATCTATATTATTCTAGGTTCTTCTAAGTCAAATTAACTCTAGGTCGACTCCAGTCAATAATCTAGTCAAACTAGGTCAAGTGTTGACTTACAGTTGACTTTGGGTCAACTCTGGTCAAACAGGGTAAATCTAATCTAATTATTAAAGTGTACTTCGTTATTTGTACGTCGAAACTTACGGCACGCAAATCGAGATAAGAAGATTATCGGTAAGGTTGATAATCTTATTATAGTGATCCACGTATCCAACTTGTCAATTTCAGCGATGTGAGATCACTGGAATTGACTGATCTCAGTTTCGTTGTACTAATCCCGAAATACGAACATTATGTGAATTAATTATTAATTAATTATAAAAAGGTTAAACTCAGAGAAATTATCAACAAACATTGTCGGACGATGAAATGAACATCGCCAACGTGTCCAGAATGGTCAAATTAGCTAGGATAGCCTACCCAACGGTCCAATTTGGACACAAGGGCAAAAAGGTAATTTCGGGTCAAAATGGTGTCCGTATCGGAGCCATTTTGCACCGAAAAACGTGCAAGAAAACAAGTCTACAAAATATAACAAATTATATGTCCACGAAACCAGAATGTCGATACGAACCCAACGGTATCTCCAGAATTGGATTCCGTTGACCCGATCTCATTTTGGCCCGTTGACCAGAACTTGGAATTTCGGTTTGCACGGAAATGCGTGCCGAAACCAAAGTCCTCAAAACTCAGCAAACTACCTGTCAACGAGTCCAGAATGATGATACGATCTCAATGGTATATCCGGAATTGGATTTCGATGAGCCGATCTCAAAATGACCCGTTGACCCGGATATTGGTATCCGACTTGCACCGAAATGCGTGCCAGACCCAATGTCCACCAAAACCTAGCAAATTATATGTCAACAAGTCCAGAATGACGATACGAACTCAACGGTATATCCGGAATTGGATTCCGATGAGCCGGCGTCAAAAAGTCCCGTTGACCCAGAAAGTGGGATCCGTTTTGCACCGAAATACGTGCCCGGGCCCACGTTCTCCAAATCTAACAAATTTTATATGAAAACATGCCAGAACGATGCCACAAGTCTAATGGTGGTGTCAGAAATGAAATCTGGAGTCCCGTGTTCAAAAATGGAATTTTACAAGTTGGAAATTACGAATTCGGACGGCCAAATTTGGCGTCGAATTTAACCAATCAAACAAGCTCACAATGAAACGAAACTGGAGGGGTAATAAGAGGGTTATACCAGCTTCGCACCGGAACTAGTAGCATGCCAAACGGAGCTGCGGTGGAGTAGATACAAGCTGACGAAGTTGGCTCCACGAAACTGTCCAAATTTAATACAATTTAAACGGTCAACTTGGTGGCCGGTTTTCATGTATCAAACGATAAAATTAACGGACAAAAATTGACAGGGATGAAGGTGGATATACCAAGATTGCGACGGAGTGAAAAAATTGCCGATCCAACGGTCGGATCTTCGGAAAAATGTGCGCAAAGTCGCTGCGACGGGGCGCGATTTCAGCGTCGTTTCCGAGCTCGTCACGACAGGAACCCGTGCCAAACGCACGGATCGCCCCCGATACGCGTCGGAGAGGAGAGTGGCGGCCACGGGGCCTGCCTGGGGGGTGCACCCGACAATGGGAGAGGTCGTCCTCGTCTGCCACGGCGGCCACGACGCCGGCGGCGGTGCGGCAGCGCTGCTAGCGCGCACGGCTTGGCCGCTGCTGCCATGGCTGTTGCACGTGGCGGCGCTGCATTGTCGGCCAGCGACGCGCGGGGGCGACGCACTGCCTGGCCTAGCCCGGCGAGGCACGGAAGGAGGTGGTGGTCGGGGTGTGGCCAAGGGAGGAAGGAGCTGTCGGGTTTTGTGGGAGGAGAGGAGTTGTGTTGCTGTTGTTGTTTTTGTTGTGTGTGGGAAAATAATGAAGAAAGGAGAGAGAGAGAGAAATAATGAGAGTAGTAAATTAAAGAGAGAGAGAGAGAGAAAAGATTCTCTCCACCTTGAAATTAGGGCCGGCCACTAGGTTTGCTGTGAGAGTGTGGGATGGAGGGAAATGGATGGCTATGATTAATTTGAGGGAAATAGATGGCTACAATTAATCAGAGAGAATTAGCCATTCCAATGGAAATTAAATACATAGAAATTTCCAATAAATATAGGAAAATGTGCAAAAAGAGTACTTGATATTTTTGGGCAAGAAAAATATGAGGGTGTCATGATGGAGAAATTCATGGAGCTGGACTGGACTTGGTGGAGTCGGATTGGGTCAAAATCGGACATCGTGCAAAAATAGAATTAAAATTAGACGTTGATGATCATGTGTAAATAAGTAGCACATGGGGATTCCAAATAATGGGACACAAGTGGCGGACGGATAGTAGGTTCAAAGTGGGCCATGTCCATAGTTAGGGCGGACAGGTTTTGATCGACAGGGGACCCACAAATCATGTTGGAAGATGAATGTGACGCCGTGGAGTGAAATAAAATCGGGTCACGTGTCGGGAAAGTTGTGCGAATCAAATGGAGCTCAAAATAACGTGTCTGAGGGGGACACAAGGGTCATGGGTGACGAGCGTCTCGAGTAGATCATCAATGAGGAGTTGGTTTCAAGAAACTGACTGGTCTTGTGCTCCCAATTTAAATGTCATGGTAACGCACTGAAAATGATCAAGAAAAAGAGTAGGAAAATAAATAACAATCAATTGGTCTAAACCAACCCAAAGTTCAGCGAAGCAGAAAGAGTACAAGGGAACAAGTTTGGATGGGACACTATATACCGTCATGAAGGTAATCGTGTCCACTCCAAAACTCGTGAAGAAGATTTCCAGAGTTGAACATCCCTGATTCTCCAAATATCAATGGCACGGGAAAGTACACTTAAGGAAAAAAAAATATACAGAATAAATTATTTATCGAAATAAAAATCAATCAGGAAAATAAATAAAATAAAAAAAACAATCCAAAATTCAGGGTGCTCACAGATCTTCTCATAGTTACTGTAATTTTTACCAAGAGATTGCAGAGGATTAGTAATATCTAGGAAGCGAGTAAACATTTGTGTAATTGACTCGTCTGGTTTTATCTTAAATGATTCATATTCCTGTATTAGTCTGTTGATTTTGGATTCCTTCACTTGGGAGGTACCGTCATGAGTTACCTCAACAAATCTTTAAATTTTATAAGATGTAGTACATGTAGAAACACGATTAAACTCCATCTTATCAATTGCACAGAATAGTACATTGATAGCATGTGCATCTAAACTAGCCTTTGTCTTTTCTTCGTTTGTGTATTTGTCGTGTGGTTTGTTTAGAAGTACAACCTCAATCACTATAGGTGCCGGTTTCTTATAACCGTCAACTACTATACACCAAAGATCAAAGTCAAGAGACTTTAGAAAGAAACTCATCCGTGTTTTCCAATATATGTAGTTCGTTCCACCAAATAGTAGGGGTCTATTTGTGGATTGCCATTCATCGTTGAATATTGATTTCATGACTGCCATATATATACTCTATAAAGTCTTATATAAGAATATAACCTGCTCTAACACCAATTGCAGGATCGTTGAGCACCTCTAGAGGGGGTGAATAGAGTGTGTACGTGTGCTGCGAAAATAATCACCACTTAAAAAATACAGATTATAAACTACGACAGATATAAGAGACAATAAATTAAATGCAGTAATCAAGAGATAGAATATCAAACTCAGTGAACACCGCGACATATATTGGTTTTTCTCTGAGAGGACTAATCCAGTCGCGAGTACTCTTGTCCACTGTTAATCAACTATTTGTAAGATAAATGAGAGCATGACGTCTCTTTATAACACCATGTTTGGCGACAAGTGCACGACCGACATCACAACACCGTGCTTGGGGACGAGCGGACATCCAACTCCAACAAACTTGAGTACGAAAACTAAGAAGTTTTCGGACTTGCGGTCTCTTTACAACTCTGTAAACTAAAAACTCTAAATCGAACAAAATGTACTGGCTTTGGCTAAGAGTGGTATAGGCAAAATATGAAAGCTTTAGAGCGGTGAAAACCACTTAGGAAGAGATATAGAGAAGAGTGAATGAGTGATTAGAAATATAAAAATGCTTTTCTATTTATGGTGTTTTTCCTGACCGAACTCGGGCAGAATTCGGATGCCTAAATCTCGCAAACGAACGTTGACTACAGATTTGGAGGGAACAAATTTTTAAAAATCCTATTGACCGAACTCAGTCCGAACTCGGTCAGAGTTCTAGCCGAATTCTGTCTAGGCAGAATAGGATTTTTTTGGTCCAAATTAAATAGGGTTTTTGGTCATTTGGATGTGTAGAATTTTGTGGGATTGGGTAGGCTTTTTGGATTTTGTGGACGGAGAAAACCTAAGTCAATAATATCCCGATCGATCTCACATTTTATATTTCCTAGCCTCAATAAAGTAAAAATTACAGAAGAAAATATAAAAAGACTCGATCTAGATTCCAATGCAATTCCTTTTGTATGATAATTTGATTGCTCTTTTGTCGATGCAGGATGTAGACGTAGTACGTTCTTTGATATTGATTTCTATAAACTGTAACGCCTGTAGCATATCGTATAGTTTGCGTATCGACTTAAGTTATCGTTGATTATCAAAATCGGGTGTGACCATTTAGGCAATAGGCCATCAATTATCAAATAATAGAAACTATCAGAGAATGTACTCGCGTGTGGTCCTGAGCAACATGTGGGGATCGATGTCCAAAGTGGAGTCACAATGACCTAAATATAAAATATCAATGTCAATTGGTGTTTTTTTGTGTCATGAACATTGATGTCTAATTTAAAATATGGTTTCTAGGTCAATTCTCGGCCATGAAGGTCAAACTAGGTCAATTTTACGTTTCTATGGTCAAACTAGGTAAAAAATTACGTGAAGAGTTTACTTTTAGGGTCAAACTAGTCAATACTAGTCAAAACTAGGTCCTACTTAGGTTTCTAGGTCATACTACATAGGAAAAGGGATACTAGGTCCCCTACATGCATATGGACTCATATGGTCCATATATTTAACATTTATCCTAGCATATACCAGAACTTATCAAAGGCACTTACCTTTTGCCTTACATAACATATACATATATCCTTACCTACATGTATTATGTATATCCATATCCTAATCATTGCCTATATATATATATATATATATATATATATATATATATATATATATATATATATATATATATATATATAAATATATATATATATATATATAAAATATATATATATATATTATATATATATATATATATATATATATATATATATATATATATATATATATATATATATATATATATATATATATATATATATATATATATATATATTTTATATATATATATAAATTATATATATATATATATATATATATATATATATATATATATATATATATATATAATTTTAAATATATATATATATATATATATATATATATATATATATATATATAATTTTTTAAAAACCCTACTTTATTCATATCAAGGCACAAAATGTCGAATCCTTTACAAGTAAGCGTAAAGCGAAAGACAAAAAAAAGACCAAAAAGAAAGCGTTCAACAATCCACTCGCAATCGTCAAAAGAGCAAGGACTGTCATAAGTCATCAAGGCCCTGCTTGTAGTGCCTACTGACTTTGTGAGTCTGTCGGAGAACTTCTCTAATAAGTTGGTTGGATGAATATTGGTGTCCCTCGTATCTGAATTTGTTGCAGTTTTTTCAAATGACCCACGTGATGGCGGCTGCGACGATCTGGTGATCGTGAGAGGCGGAACTCCAGGTGGTCAGAAGATCGTTGAAGCTCCCACCGTGAAGTTCCTGTCTGTAATGTTGAGAAATAGCAGTCCATACCCTCGCAGGTGAGTCTCCAAAGTACAGAATATGGTCCACCGTTTTGGACTGTCTCACTTCGCAGCAATGACACACAGAAGCTAAACTGAATCCTATGGTACGGAGAGCGTCGTCGATTTATGAAACGCTCTCTACATCAGAAAGGACCATTTTTTAGGGATACAAGATTGCCAGTATGCCCCGATGTCAGGAGAAGGCACCCCAATACTCCTAGCAATGCTTCTGGCCGAAGCAACCGAGAAGGATTTGTTGGTTGTCATCGACCACTGCAGAATGTCAGATTCCGTACAAATCTTAAGTCCTGCAGCAAGAAGCAAAGCAACGGTCTCCTCTCCACTCCATTCGCGAATCCTATACTAGTTTTAGTCGCCCAAGGGATCCCATATATCACTAATGGAGTCGTGGGAAGGAGCTGGCAGTAACTGGAGAAGAAGATCGTTACCTGACCAACATTCGGAGAATAAAGATGATTTGCCCGATCCTAGCTTAAGCCGGATCAGAGGTTCAGCGAGGTTCCTTCTCTTAAGGATGTGCCGCCAAGACGCGGAGGATTTGCAGTTGAAATTAGCTTTGAACGGATGGGTATGCTTGAGGTATCTGGCCTTCATGAACCACGCACAAAGGTTCCGGCTCATGCAAAGCTTCCACCATAGCTTCATAGTAAAGGCGTCAACAACATATGACAGCCTGCAAAACCCAAGTCCTCCTTCACCTATAGGTCTGGCCGTCGCAATGACCCCAAAAGAAGTTGTAGAAAAGATTTTCAAAGGATGTGAGCACCTTTTTAGGGGGAGCAAGCACCTAGGGTATAAATGGGGATAGAGGGAGCACATGTTGGATCAAAATCATCTTCCTGCTAAGAGATAAAGTGGCATTGTGCCACCCCTCGAGTTTGTTCCTAATCTTACCCAGCATCCCATCAAAGATGCCCACGTTGGCTCTTCCGTACACCAACAGGCATCCCAGGTAGTAGAAAGGTGGGTACGCAACAGAGAAGGAAGTGATATTGGTGAGCGTAGAAGAGTTGGCTCAGTTGGTCTTGTGGTGGACGTATATGACGCTCTTGCTAGGATTGACGCGCTGGCCGGAGCATCTGGTGTATCTCTGAATCATTTTGTTAACCACCTCTACTGACCCGACGTCCTCCGAAAAGAAAATAATGATATCGTCAGCGTACACCAGGTGGGTGATGATCGGGCAACCACTGGCAGTATAGAAATGTTGGAAATTCGGGATGTTACCCATTTTGATCAGGTTTCTGCTCAACGCTTCCGCGACGATGATAAAAATAGTGGAGGATAGAGGGTCGCCTTATCTGACACTGCGACTAGATTTGAAGAAGCCCTATGCTTGAACGTTGATGACCATAGAGAACCACGAATTACTTATCGATCTCCAAATAATATTGGTTCAGGATTCCGAAAACCCGAAGGCCCTGAAGCCCCAAATCATGAATTACCAATCCAACCTGTCGTACGCGTTTTCCATGTCCAGCTTGATAGCAATATTCCTACCCCTAGCTGGAAATTTCATGCATGTGATTATCTCCTAGGCTGTCAAAATGTTGTCTAAGATATTTCGACCGCGCACAAATCCAGTCTGCTCTTCGAAAATAATTCTGGGGAGGATCTCAGTCATGCGATTGGAAATGATCTTAGAGATGATTTTATTAGTAAAGTTGCACAAGCTAATAGGGCGGAAGTCGTTGAAGGTCTCTGGGTTTTCCTGTTTAGGTATAAGAATCAGGTTAGCGTAGGAAATTAATCTCGGGTACCTGGCTCCTTGGAAAAAGGCAATGACCGCCTCGTAAATATCTGCACTGATAATATCCCAGCACGATCGGAAGAACACACCGGTAAACCCGTCCGGCCTAGGGGTGCTATGCTCGTTAATGGCCCAAACAACATCTTTCACTTCCTGTTCAGAAGGGAGGAGCTCCATCTGGATGTTGTCTTTGTCTTCGAACAAGCGGAAGATAACTGCTAGGAAATCCTCGTCCTTAGTGATGCCCTCTTTGGTGAACAAGTGGGTATAAAAACTCGCGGCGGCCAATTGTATACCTCGTTGATCTTTTATAATGTCCTTGTTTGCCATTAAATATCAAGAATAAGAATTACAGAGGAAATGAACTTGATTTCAAACTTACTTGTACAAGAGAAAGCCTAGAACAAAATCCTAGGAAACAATCTAAGTACAATTGTTTAGTTTTTTATTCTGGGGGTGACGATGGAGGCTCGAAAAAGTGTAGCAACTTTGCCTTACTCCTTGGACTATCTGACACGATCAATGCTCTTAAAAAAATTGCCCTTCATGGGTTGCGAGTCGTAACATCCCAGAACTAGAATACTGGAGAGCGGGGGCGAACATAGCCAGCTACGTATATTGAAGTGCAACCGACCTCGCTATACGGACACGGCTGTCTAGATACATAAGGGTTTAACTACAAGCCATCAGTCTCTTATGCTCATGAACAAGCCTATTGTCTCAATCTCAAGCAAGTACAATCTCAAGCAAGTAATAACAGTTGCAAGATGTCAGAGCACCAAATATACAATAGTAAGGCATCCTATACATTATATATTTGGATGATCATGAAGCTAGTCATACAAAATGTGAAGACTAGCAAGAGTTTCAGTCATACATGATCAACCCTAGGATTTGTCAATCATGTTACAGCCCGTGGGCAGACAGTAAGTAAAGTGCAATCGAGCCAGCACGTGCTCGTCGGCTAAACGCCTCAAAAGAATATTTTTATATTAGAGTAGGAGAGCAAAGATAAAACCCACTCGTTGCCAGGATTACGTCTGGTGGTCACCATCTGACTGGAAGACAGGGAGATCCACTGGTGCTACTCCAGTATCTGGTCATGCAAGACCAGCTGGATCAGATCCCTGAAAGAGCAAGTGTCACAAAGAAGGCTTCACTTAAGAACTAAAACTAACAATTAGCATAAAACATAATAATATAATAAAAAACTGGAGATATGGTCAATCATGATGATATATGATAAGATAACCATGGGACTGTTCAGATAACCAAGTTACAACCCTTAAACCAAACAAGGACCGGTGTTGTAACCCTTTATTTGAACGGAACTTGGTTTCCACCATTTATCGATAAAGTAAAGCACAAGCATTCAGGTCAAGTAACAATCTTGTACATGATAAGGACAAGACTACTGGTTTAGACTCCATCCAATCAAATAACGGCTAAGCAATAAGTACGGTTTGATACTTTAACTAACTAGGGTTATCATAGGCCTAATTACTAACAAGATGCAATAAGATTATTCTACAGCCACAAGCCCTGCAGACCATCCAGGCTATCCGGACGCAAATTAGGGGTTGAATTCATATGGGTACATTATCCAAGGAACAAATATACCCTTAGGTAGCTTAAAGGGTGCAACACATGACAGTGTGCTGGAAATGTGCCCTACTCGACGTCAGGCTACAGATCCCATGATGGGGCACCCAGATAACAGGATTGCCTGTAGCTGGGAAAATCTCTTTATGACTACTTGATTATTCTAGTTATTAGCTATAATCCGTTTAAGTAGGTACCCCTGACTATGGTACTCAGGGTTCTCTGCCCTAGACATGATGCAAGACCGTACTGGTTCACTTATACAAACACAATCGTCCACGTTGTCCAGGCCATTCATTCTTGTCATGTCATTTTTGTCATGCCTTACTAGCCGTCACAACAGCTTTCAATAGTTCCCATCATGCTTGCTTGTCATATCATGTTATGTCATGTCTACTTCATACCATGTCGTGTACAATTATCATTTCAAACATATTAAATAAATTCGTGATTATCAAGTTCATGACAAAAGGCGTAAGGATAAAAAAGAGGAAAGGTGTACGCCGTAGGGACTCAAGGTCTCTATGCGCGTACCTCTATGCTAGGCCAAGAGGCCTCAAGCGTAAAGTGGCTTACGCTAGCAAGAGCAAGGTGAGATAGCTCTACGCGAGCAAGGGTGCATGCGGGTGGGGTTTTACGCGAGCTTGGGCTTTACACTAGCAAGCCGTAGGCGAGTGAGGCTCTACGCGAGTGTAACTCTACGCGAGCAAGTTCTACGCGAGAAAACACTCGAGCAAGACTTTATGCACGTGAGAGTCTGATCGAGCCAGGGTTTTACGTGAGCACGATTTTACGCGAGCGGGAGGGCCCCGAGCATAAAATTTGAATAAACTCGGCGTAGAACGGAGTACGCTGGCACGCAAATACATGTGCGTAAAAGGATGAATAATACGTTGTCATGTAAAACATGGGCGTAAAGGCTAAACACTATGCTAACACGTTAGAACGTGTGCATAAAACTTCATCTTCTCCCCATGGCGAAGACAAGTAGGCGTAAAAGCTCACGAACTCAAGCAAGCCCCATCTCGGTCAAGTCACGATGAAATCCAACCATTCCAGAGCCAAACTTGCGTGAAATCGAAATCCTTTCTACATGGAACTCTCTATTTCGAAAACAACCAAGTTTTAGAAGATCAAAACCATGAAGATCAAAAATGCTAAAACTTAGATCTATATGAAATGAGCCATAGAATTCAAAAATGCTAAATACTAAAGTGACTTAGAATCTCATAAAGAAGACAATGGAACAACAAAGTCTGAATTCCTCCATGAAGCAAGTTGCACTTGCCTAAGCCTCTCTCTGGTTGGTAGAGAGAGTTAATAGAGGAAGGAGAAGAGTAAATAAAGAAGTGAATGAAGAGAGAGAATGGGTTGTTGGGATTAATAAATGATGGAGGGTGGTAGGTAGGGGTTTGCATTCCAACCCAAACCGAACCAACCAAGCCGAACCCAACCGAACCCGATGCATGCCAAAACTATGAAATGCTAACTAACTCATGCCAATACTGAACCCAAAGCTAGCCAATCAGGACAAGTCTATATACAGGTCCGAGATTACGTACACGTATAACAAAATACGTAATATAAACTACAGGCGTGACGACTCTACCAACCTTAAAAGAATTTTGTCCTCAGAATTTAATTAAGAGGCCAGAGAGGCAAGAACAAGCTATACTAATCACAGACAAGCTATACTAGGCAGTCTACCATGTAATCATTCGTTTAACCAAGGAATCGAGAGTATAAGGCATAAGAAGGACATTATACCTTACGAGTCAAACAGGTCGAGATATCGCGATCGGATATCATCCTCACGCTTCCACGTTGACTCACCCAAAAAGTGATGACCCCAAGCAACACAGACTAACTTGATAGTCTTGTTCTTGAGTATCTTCTCTCTGGTCCAATATGGTTACGGGCCTCTCCTCATACGAAAGGTTGGTACCAACAACCAATTTCGAATGATCAAGGACATGACTCAAATTTGGGATATACCATCGTAATTGGGACACATGGAAGACATCATGCACCTCACGTAACAACGACGAAAGAGCGAGACGATAGGACACATCTTCTACTCGCTCTAGAATGTCAAACGGTCCTATATACCTTGGACTAAGCTTTCCTCGTACGCCGAAACGAATGACGCCACGGGTAGGCGAGATCCTCAGGAATACATGGTTGCCGACAGAAAACTCAAGGGGATGCCGATGAGAATCGGCCCAATATCGCTGGCAATCTTGTGCAACTCGAAAATGATCTCTAACTTGTCTGACCACCTCAATAGTCCACGTCACCATCTCTGGTCCAAGCATTTGCCTCTCGTCTATATCATCCCAAGCTAAAGAAGATCTGTACTTCCTGCCGCACAAGGCTTCAAAGGGCGCCATCTGGATACAGGCCTGGAAACTGTTATTTTAGGAGAACTCCACGAGATACAGTGATCATCCTATGAACCACCGATGTCGAATGTACAAGATCTCAATATTTCTTGTAAGGTTCGTATGGTACACTTTGACTTACTATTTGTCTGTGGATGATAAGCTGAGCTGAACAAGAGGTGAGTTCCCAAACTCTCTTGTAGACTGTGCCAAAAGTGCGACGTAAATCTTGAATCCCTGTCTGAGGTGATACTGGCTGATACATAGTAAAATTTGATGATCTGCCTGAGGTACATCTCTGCTAGCTAAGCCGTCGACTGACCAACTCCGAACAAAAAAAAGTGAGCCACCTTAGTAAGGCTGTCGACTATAACCCAGATAGCATCTCTTCCAGCTGGGGACCTAGGTAATCTCGTTACAAAATCTATGGTAATATGCTCCCATTTCTATTCTGGGATCGATAATGGTTGAAGAATTCCAGCCGGTCTCTGATGTTCAGCTTTAACTTGTTGGCAAACCAAATACCGAGAGATAAACTGGGCTATCTCCCTCTTTATGCCATTCTACCAAAAATGCTGCCGGATATCTCGGTACATCTTCGTACCACCGGGATGAATCGAATACTGAAAACTGTGAGCTTCTGCCATGATCTCCTATCTGATATCACCACTAGGTACACAAAGACGCCTCCTATGCCGAAGTGTACCGTCCTCATGGATACATAACTCCGGTCTTCGCCCTGCTATACATTCTACCCTAAGTTGCTGAAGCTTAGAATTCGTTGACTGAACTAACTTGATCCTCTCAACTATACTGGACTAAACTTACATACTGGCCATCAATGCCACATGGGTAGGAAGAACAACTTTAATACCCATCTTCTGAAGATCTGCTAATAACTCTGGTTGCACTGTTATAAAATAAGCTCCGACTCTCCTGCTCAATGCATCTACTACTATATTGGCCTTCCTTGGGTGATACTGCACGTTGACATCATAATCCACAAGTAGCTCTAGCCACCTTCTCTGACACATATTGAGATCCTTCTGGGTGAACACATACTTCAGGCTCTTGTGGTCGGTAAAAATTACCACCCTATCTCCGTACAAGTAGTGCCTTCACAACTGAAGTGTAAACACTACTGCTGCCAACTCCAAGTCATGGGTAGGATAATTTCTCTCATGATCATGAAGCTGACGTGACGCATAAGCTATTACCTTCCCATGCTGTATCAAAACACATCCTAAACCTCTGCCTGAAGCATCACAATACACTGAAAATCCTCTAGTCCTATCTGGAAGCGTGAGGATGGGTGTCGTCATCAAATCTCGCTTCAACTTCTCAAAAGAATTCTGTTGTCCAAGCAAACTGCACATCCTTGCAGGTCAACTGGGTTAATGGCGCTGAAATCCGAGCGAAGTCTGAGACAAATTGCTGGCAGTAGCCGGCCAAGCCAAGAAAACTGTAAACTTCTATAACTGTGTTAGTTACTGGCAACGTCTCGATAGCCACGATCTTATGGGGTCCACTTCTACTCCTCTTCTGGTGATTATATGACCCAAGTACGAAATACGATCGAGCCAGAACTCGTATTTACTGAACTTGGCATACAACTGGTGCTCTCTGAGAATCTGGAGGACAACTCTGAGATGGTGCTCATGCTCTGCTTCACTCTTACTATAGACTAGGATGTCGTCTATGAACACAATCACGAACTAATCCAAATATGGCATGAAGATACGATTGATGAGGTCTATGAATACAGCTGGCATATTTGTTGCCCCAAATGGCATCACAAGGAACTCCTAATGCCTATATCTAGATCTGAAGGCTGTCTTCGAGATGTCCTGATCTCTGACTCTGATCTGATGAAATCCTGACCGCAAGTCAATCTTCAAAAATACTGCTGCCCCCTTGAGTTGATCAAACAAGTCATCTATTCTCGGGAGAGGGTATCTGTTCTTGATTGTCACTGAGTTCAAGGTACGATAGTCAACACAAAATCTGGATGTACTATCCTTCTTTTTCACAAGAAGCATCGGGGCTCCCCAAGGTGATCCACTAGCACGAATGAATCCCTTGGTTCTAAGTTCTTCAATCATCTTATACAAGATCTCCAATTCTGAAGGCGCCATCCGGTAGACTCTCTCTGACACTGGAGCTATCCCTGGGATTAAGTCGATAGTAAACTCGATCTCTTGCTCCGACGACATACCTTGAAGCTCTTCGTGGAAAAAAATGGGAAACTCTTCTACAATTTTGGAAAAATGAACTGCTACTGCCACTGCCAATCGTAACACTGGAGGTAAAGGTTCTACCTAAAACCACATCATAATCGGCCATCGGAAATTCTATCAACCTAGCGGGAAACTCTCTACCCCTAACTACGATCTGACACGAGAAAAACACTCTATCTACTCCCATAAGACCGTTACCAGTAAGTATATTAAGCCTTACTGATAGTGACTCGGGCACCAGTCCTATCTGTATCGCGAATCATGCAGACATAAATGAATACGATGCACCATAATCAAATAATGCTGATACTGGAAAGGAGTTGACGAGAATAGTACCTGCCACTACCTCACCTGATGCTAACTCCTCCTCCACGGTCAAAGCCATCACTTGACCGTGCCCTCGGGGTGCTGGTCCCCGCTGTTGGAAACCTCTCTAGCGGTTCTGGGTCTGAACTTGTACTTGTGCATACTGCTGGGAGTTCTGCTGCTGAAATGTTTGAGCCTGAGATGGCAAGGGCCTCGGAAACGGGTACTACTGCTGCTGTTGGACTGGTACTGGGGCTGGTCCCCTAACCGAGGTACTAGAAAAGGTCGAAGAAGTGGAACTTCCCCAATTCAGGCAGTTCTCAACCCTGTGGTCCTGTGGTCCTGTGCTCCACAAACCAAGCACAAACCCTGTGCTCTGTGACACTATGACACCACGTGCCCTGGCTTCCCACAATGAGTGCAACCTATTGTGAAATACGGCTTCTGTTGCAGCTGGTGATACGCCGGGATCGAATGCTGAACCGACGTAATTGAAGCCGCCCGCCTCGGAGCTCCAATGGTCAAAGCCCGAGCGACCGGGAGTGGTGCTGAAGACTGGTTTATCTGGCCGTGAGACCTCTTCCGACGCCCGGTCCGATCTACAATCCTCTGGAATGTATACTCATGCCTCCGCGTTGCTCTCAATACTGCATCAAAAGTCTGATGCTCAAACTGCTCCACTACCAGTAAAATCTTTAGGTAGAGTCCCTGCTGGAACTGCTGAGATCTGTCGAACTCGGTCTCCACCAAGGTGGGAGCAAACCGACTAAGTCTGGAAAACTCGACCGCATACCCATCGACCGTCCTGCCCATCTGCTTCAAATTTGTAAACCTCGTTTATAGATCATACCGAGCTACAGCGTCAAAGTACTTGGTCCAAAATCTCACACGAAATACTGTCCAAGCAATAGGTGCCACTAATCCATCGGTCGACGACGCCTACCAGCTGCAGGCTAGATCCTGTAACTGAAGGCGCACCACAGCCACCTTCTCGTTCTCTGGGGTCCTGGCTGCTTCTAGAATAACCTCAGTATCCTGTAGCCAAGCGTCTGCGGCAATAGCACCTTCGCTACCGTTGAAGAAGGTAGGGTTCAAGCGCTTGAAGTTGTTGGCCGTACTGTTATTTGGATGACCACCTATGTTCAGAGCATCTTGTACTGTCTGGTACAATGCATCACCCCGTCGATCCTTTGATGCAATCAACTCTCAGATGAGTCCAACCAATACTGCTATACTGGGGGTTCTGGGCCTCCGGGAAGCATGACTCAGGAAGCTACCCCTGAGTGCTGAGCTTGATCTTCTTGTTGCGGGAGTACTCGCGGAGCTCCTTCCGGCTGATTGGCAGGACCAAGAATAATGCCGTTGAAGAAGACGACATAGGAAACAATAAGGAAGGACCAGGACAGATCAAAGATACAAGCATGTGATCTGGTCAAGATTTTCAAGGATTTAGAGGATACGAGCAGAGATCAAGGGCGAGTGCTGATTGAGACATCTATTCGGTAAACCCTCACATATCTTAATTTTTAAGCCAGTATGGGCCAGCACTAAAACTATGTAACGCCCCAGAACCAGAATACTGGAGAGCAGGGGCAGACATAGCCAGCTACGTATATTAAAGTGCAACCTACCTCGGTATACGGTCACGGCTGTCTAGATACATGAGGGTTTAACTACAAGCCATCAGTCGCTTATGGTCATAAACAAGCCTATTGTCTCAAACTCAAGCAAGTAATAACAGTTGCAAGATGTCAGAGCACCAAATATACAATAGTAAGGCGTCCCAACATTATATATTTGGATGATCATGAAGCTAGTCATACAAAATTTGAAGACTAGCAAGAGTTTCAGTCATACATGATCAACCCTAGGATTTGTCAATCATGTAACAGCCCGTAGGCAGACAGTAAGTAAAGTGCAATCGAGCCAACACGTGCTTGTCGGCAAAATGCCTCAAAAGAATATTTTTACAATAGAGTGGGAGAGCAAAAATAAAACCTACTCGTTGCCAGGGTTACGTTTGGTGGTCACCATCTCGCTGGAAGACAGGAAGATCCTCTAGTGCTATTGCGGTATCTGGTCATACAAAACCTGCTGGGTCAGATCATAGATAGAGCATGTGCCACAAAGGAGGCTTCACTTAAGAACTAAAACCAACTATTAGCACAAAACATAATAATATAAAAAAGAAAACTCGAGATATTATCAATCATGATGATATACGATAAGATAACCTTATCATGGGACTATTCAGATAACCAAGTTACAACCCTTAAACCAAACAAGGACCGGGGTTGTAACCCTTCATCTGAACGGAACTTGGTTTCCATCATTTATCGATAAAGTAAAGCACAAGCATTCTGGTCATGTAACAATCTTGTACAGGATCAGAACAAGACTAGACTGGTTTAGACTTCATCCAATCAAATCACGGCTAAGCAATAAGTATGGCTTGATACTTTAAATAACTAGGGTTATCACAGGCCTAATTAATAATAAGATACAATGAGATTATTCCACAGCCATAAACCCTGCAGACCCTACAGGCTATCCGAACGTAAATTAGGGGTTGAATTCATGTGGGTACATTGTCCAAGGAACACATGTACCCTTAGGTAGCTTGAAGGGTGCAACACATGACAGTGTGCTGAAAATGTGCCCTACTCAACGGCAGGCTACAGATCCCACGATGGAGCGCCCAGATAACGGGATTGCCTGTAGATGG
This sequence comes from Iris pallida, assembly GCA_029216955.1. Classification (NCBI taxonomy): domain Eukaryota; kingdom Viridiplantae; phylum Streptophyta; class Magnoliopsida; order Asparagales; family Iridaceae; genus Iris; species Iris pallida. The sequence goes on from JANAVB010027966.1 coordinate 51,254, forward strand.
AAAAATCTCTTTATGACTACTGGATTATTCTATTTATTAGCCTTAATTGGTTTAAGTAGGTACCCCTTACCGTGGTACTCAGGGTTCTCTGCCCTAGACATGATGCAAGATCGTAGTGGTTCACTTGTACGAAACATAATCGTCCACAGTGTCCAGGCCATTCATTCTTGTCATGCCATTCTTGTCATGCCTTACTAGCCGTCGCAACAGCTTTCAATAGTTCCCATCATGCTTGCTTGTCATATCATGTTATGTCATGTCTACTTTATACCATGCTGTGTACAATTATCATTTCAAACATATTAAATAAATTAGTGATTATCAAGTTTATGACAAAAGGCGTAAGGATAAAAAAGGGATAAAGGTGTACGCCGTAAGGACTCAAGGTCTCTACGCACGTACCTCTATGCTAGGCCAAGGGGCCTCAAGTAAAAAGTGGCTTATGCTAGCAAGAGCAAGGTGAGATAGCTCTACACGAGTAAGGGTGCATGCGGGTGGGGTTTTACGCGAGCCAGTACTTTACACTAACAAGTCGTAGACGAGCGAGGCTCTACGCGAGTGTAACTCTACGCGAGCAAGTTCTACGCGTGGAAACACTTGAGCAAGACTTTACGCACTCGAGACTCTGCTCGAGCCAGGGTTTTATGCGAGCACGATTTTACGCAAGCGGGAGGGCCCCGAGCGTAAAATTCGAATAAACTCTGCGTAGAACGGATTACGCTGGCATGCAAATACGTGTGCATAAAAGGATGAATAATACATTGTCACATAAAACGTGGGCGTAAAGGCTAAACACTACGCTAACACATTAGAACGTGTGCGTAAAACTTTATCTTCTCCCCATGGCCAAGACAAGTAGGCGTAAAAGCTCACGAACTCAATCAAGCCCCATCTCGGTCAAGCCTCGATAAAATCCAAGCATTCCAGAGCCAAACTTGCGTGAAATCGAAATCCCTGCTACATAGAACTCTCTATTTCGGAAACGACCAAGTTTTAGAAGATCAAAACCATGAAGATCAAAAATGCTAAAACTTGGATCTACATGAAATGAGCCATGGAATTCGAAAATGTTAAATACTAAAGTGACTTAGAATCTCATGAGGAAGACAATAGAACAAAAAATCTGAGTTCCTCCATGAAGCAAGTTGCACTTGCCTAAGCCTCTCTCTGGTCAGTGGAGAGAGTTTATGGAGGAAGGAGAAGAGTAAATAAAAAAGTGAATGAAGAGAGAGAATGTGTTGTTGGGATTAATAAATGATGGATGGTGGTAGGTAGGGGTTTGCATTCCAACCTAAATCGAACCAATCAAGCCGAACCCAACCGAACCCGATGCATGCCAAAACCATAAAATGCTAACTAACTCATGCCAATGCCGAACCCAAGGCTAACCAATCAGGACAAGTCTATATACAAGTCCGAGATTACATACACGTATAAAAAAATACGTAATATGAACTACAGGCATTACACCAGTCTTTTGCTTGGGTGTGGTATCCTGTTATTTATAGTAATAGATGTCATGAGCCGCATAGATGGCCACGTGACCATGTGGCTATAACAGCACGAAAAGACCCGCTCTTTGGCTGCTAGCTGGTGACTTGTTGAGATTTTGTTGCAGCAAATCTGGGTGGTTGAGACTTGGTCAGCCTGCCACGTATCCTATCGCAGGATAGGATCAGTCTGCTTAAGTTATTTTGAGCTGCATAGGTCTTTTAGTGTTCGGCCATGCTGGGCCACATAAGATTTATGCGGCTCATATTGCAGTCCCCCTTCGCCACATGCAGCGCATAGATTGAACCGCGTAAGGTTCATGTGACTCGGGTCACAGTCCTTCTAGCCGCATGACTATGTCCAGACTGGTGACATGACATTCTGTCTGATCATGTCTTATTTTTTTTTTTTGTCAGAGTGTCAGATTTGTCAGTTTTGATAGAGTTTTGTCAGCTTCATCAGAAGGGCCGACATTCTTGGCCGCATAATAAACTCTTCCTTCTACGGCTCAAATCAGTCTGGTTGCTTTTTAATACATAATCCAAAATAATATAGATGGCCTACAGGGGGCATGTCGAGCGTGTCATGGGGCTCTTTTTTATGCGAACCAATTTGGCCCAAAGTACTCATGCGGTCAGTTGTGATGCATGAACCCCATATTTTCCATGCTTCTACAAGACCCCTTTCAGAGTTTTTAAATTGCAAATATAGAATACTTTGAATAATAAACATGGAGATAATTCAAGCCGCTGGGAGTTCTTTGAGTCAAGAGAGACCTTAAGCCGTATAGACATTCTGAGCCGCAGGGAGATCATGTACCGCAGGAAGATCTTGTGCCGCAGGGAGGTCCCATCTAGACTGTCAGCTGTCACTGCCGCATTTAATGTCTTAATTTGGATTTAGATTTAGGTTCTGTTTTGGAGATAAAGTTGACGGTTACAAAGGATAAAATCCCCAAACGTCATTATTATCTTTAATAGACTCAAGAATCGAAACGACGCTCTTTCGAAACCTTATCAATATAGGCCTTTCGGAGAGAGATTTTTTTCCTTCATCTTTTTCTCCTTCATCTTTATTGTCCCTGTCATCCTTACTGTCCCAGTTAGCCATGGCTCCAAAAGCTTCCAAGTCAACTGGTGCTGCAGCCAAAGGGAAGAAACTTGCCTCTCCTTCTATTCATTCCGACGTGCAACCCCCCATCAAGGATAAGGACGGTGGGAAGACGACGACTTAATTTTTGAATGGCCATATCGCATATTTTATGCGCAGGCCTGTCATGTATCGCTTATGTGCTTTAGGCATGATCGATGCATGCCCTATCTCATTGGACCGTATGTGTTTCGTATGATAGGGTCGGATGAACTGAGCCGTAGAAGTATCACATGACTGAATCGCATGGATGTCACGTGACTGATCCGTATGGGCGACAAAGCTGCATATGCTCTCTTCATAACCAGGCTGCATAATCTCTGTTTGACTAGGCCGCATATGCATCTCATGTTTTAAGCCGCATATGTACCCCTCATAAGCAGGCCGCATAGGCTCTGCTTGACTAGGCCGTATATGCTTCTTATAACCATACTGACTAGGCCGTATAGCTAAAAAAGGAGCCCGTTTGCTTTGTTTTCTTGTGACTATCTTCTTTCTTTGATTTTTGCAGCATCCACGCCGAAGGCTGAGACCATTGTGAAGGAGGAGATGTTGCCTCCTCTCATCAAACAAGAGTCGCCGTTTGTTACAGAGGAGGTGATACTGTAGCTCCCCTTCCCCAAAATTTTTTGAATTTTTTTTATTTTTTTAATTGATTTAAATGGTGATTTTTAGAAATTTATAAAGAATTAATTAGTTAATTATTACGGTAGATGACTTTAGCCATGGATGAGTTTTGAAGTACAAGACGACTAGAAATCATGGCACGGATAGTAATGTAGCGTGCTTTGACTAGTGTTTAGCCATGTTAGGGGGAATGTCGAGCCATAGGTGTGTTCTAACTAAGAAAACTAGGCTAAGTTGCGACTTGGTCCCTATGAATAATTTAATTAGTTATTTATTAATATTATGACCTTTGGAAAATTTGGTTATACGCATCCAGTCTGGACTTGACCCGAACCAAACCCAAGTCCATGTGGTTATGTAGTACGACCAAAGGCGTTCTTGTTGATATACGATTTGTTTGAATGTATGTATTTCATAATTTGTTTAATGGTCTAATAATTAATATTTTGAGTTGTTATATGTGTAATATAAGTTATTTTGATATTAACCGAATTAAGGTGTTGAATGTATAGAGGTGTGCCAAAAACTTGTCACGACCAGCACCCGTTTTTCGGAATACGAATGCGTGTCCAAGCAAGCCCACGCCGCAGTGTCGACGGTAGAACGCTATATAGCCACAATGCTCAAAATTATAACTAATGCTCATTCACAATAACTAAGTTAAATTACAAATTTCAAAGATTTACATTTAATACAAGGTACATGGTCTCACAATTTATAAAGAACAACTGAATTAAATACTCAACTATCTAACTAGTCTCTAGGTTTGGCCGGCAAGTGCACTCGTCTCCCCAATACTAAGCGTAGCCATGGCTAACCTGAAAAATGTTGGATTATCCAGTCAGGATAGAATGAGTACAATTCACTGAATGCAGTTCTAATATATAAAAATGACTATACAACAGAGGTTAGCCTTTAAATATATGATTTAGAAAATAAAACGAAGAAAGACATTTTAAAAACTAAATACAGAAAGACAGTAATAAATACAAAGAAAATACTCACCGACTGACTGACTGAAGTACCTTTGATATGTGATCGGTCTCAGGATAATTACACGACACTGTATACTATATTTATATTGTATAATGTAACACTGTCTACACGGTATAATACAATAATGAATCACTGTCAACACGGTATAATGCAATAATAAATCACTATCTACAAGGTATAATACAATAATGAATCACTGTCTACACGGTATAATACAATAATATATTACTGTATACACGGTATACACTGTATTACGGTCTGATCAATCTTAGTGCACTCGGTTCGCTCTCCCTCTGATTAACCTAGATGGATTGATACGTAGATGTCTCTAGGATCTCATCCACAACTTCCTTGAAAACTCTCTCGAATTATTCGATTCCCTTTGGGACCCCGTATTCGCCTTCGAATCCCTCTTCCTGGAACTCTTTAGTATTTTTCCCTTTACCTAATGAAGAAAGGCAAATGCCCATATTTGAGCAAAGTTATAATCAGAATGTTAACCTTAGCTTGCCATATCATCTATGGCCATGAAGGCTATTGCGGAATCACTTTTCGTCTACTTGAAATTGGAAAACGATCTTCAAACTTGATCCATATCAATCATATCATGGTATCTATTACCCCGTGATCATGACTTGAATTTTTCGAACTCCATTCATCGTAAACTTTGTCTTGGTTTAAATTCGAGAAATAAATTCCTAAGTATATATGATGTCAGCCTCTAAATTTTAGGATTTAGTAGTATTACTGATGAACAGATAAGTTGGTTCCCACTAGGATAGAAAAATTTATGCCTTATAAACACCCACTTTATTTAGATCCTTGGTGTCCTGACCGTGACATTAATATTTGGAGCGTAATACTAGCTGTTACCTCCCAACAAATTTTATATACAAGATCTAGACGAGTCCACCTTCATCTAGGTATATTATGTCCCACTGAAACACGTCCCCTTGTACTCTATTTTTGTGGTATGACTTTCAGGTCAAAAGGACTAGCTATAACCCTTACCATAATACCAGTATACTTCCCGACTTCCATTAAAGCCTAAACTTTGACTCAATTCCTTCGACCCAATATTTGGTTGTGATTTACTCGAAGCCCACTATGCACATGCCACTAGTGTGCCACCCAATTGAGGCCTCATGTGCTACTTAAAAACAAAAGTCACTGAAGGCACATTTTGGGGCTTTAGGGACCTAGCTAACCAACCTGACTGGAAACTAGCTCAACCACTAGGTTGGAAACCTATTCTAGGTTACCCTAATCTTGTAGAAATAGTTTTATCATTAGGATATTGTCCAGTCAATATAGATTAAAATCCAAGTTTCATCCAACTAACGATTTATGTCAAATATGGAACCCATTAAGACCTAGTAAAACCCATCCATGCATACCACCCTATTTGGACTATAAAATTGAACTATTGGAAATAGGTCGCTATACCTATTATGTCGTCCCCACCTCTTAGAATGTGAAGTCATTCATAAACCTTATTCTATCTACCTGAAAGTTGCGATACGATCTTCTATTACATTTATATCCCTTGCTCGTGTGTTTAAATAACCACGAAAAAAGATCACAATCTTGATTTATCAAATTCCATTCTATTATGAAATCTTGTTTAGATTAATTTCGAGAACAGAACTTCTGTATTACACGGATTGCAAACCCCTCTAAGAAACGAAGGGTTCTTCGATTTAGCAAGTGATTGGCCTAGAGTAGCCCATTCTAGCAAATAAGTCAATGGTTCATAAACTTTCTTTCTATATGCATCATTGGATACTCTCTACCACTCTTGAAACTTCATATTGCTCTCGATCATTCTTCCTTATCTTTCTGTCCTTCCTATTTCTGAGCGACGAATGGTCATGCTTATTAGAATTTATCAAATTTTTTTAGCTAATTGTGTAAATTTGTTGTTTGTTAAATTTTGGGTTGCTTGATAGATAAGAGAGAATTATAGATGCCATACATAGTAGATGTCTATTGGTAGCAATTTTAGCAAATAGTTGGAAGATTATAAAGTTTTAGCGACAAAAAATTTGAGGGAGTAGTGTGACCAAAGGTGGGTAGAAGTCCTAGAGGTTATGTAGTTACAAAATGGCTAGGAGGAGGATATAAACTATTTTGAGGAATTTAAAATTTAAGAAGATTAAGGTAATAGTAGACTTCCTTTTTGAATTTTAAGGAATATTTAGGAATTAGAAGTTTGAGGATGAAATTATTTTAAGGTGGGTAGATTTGTAGCTCCCCTTCCCAAAAAAATTTTCAAATAATTTTTTATTTATTTTAATTGATTTAAATGGTAATTTTTAGAATTTTATAAATAATTAATTAGTTAATTATTATGGTAGATAACTTTAGCCATTGATGAGTTTTGAAGTACAAGAAGACAATGAATCAAGGCACGGATAGTGCTGTGGCATGTTTTGACTAGTGTTTAGCCATGTTAGGGGGAATGCCGAGCCATAAGTGTGTTCTAACTAAGAAAACAAGGCCAAGTTACGACTTGATCCCTATGAATAATTTAAGTAGTTATTTATTAATATTATAACCTTTGGGAAATTTTGTTATACCCATCCATTATGGACTTGACCTGGACCAAACCCAAGTCTATGTGGTCATGTAGTGCGACCAAAGACGTTCGTATTGATATACGTTTTGTATGAATGTATGTATTTCCTAATTTGTTTAATGGTCAAATAATTAAAATTTTGAGTTGTTATATGTGTAATATAAGTTATTTTGATATTAACCGAATTGAGATGTTGAATGTATAGAGGTGTGCTAGTATATAGTATAATCTTTCGACTTTTAGCCATTTATGTCATTCTATCTATTTATTTAAATATATTGTTGGGATTTTTAGCTTTATTGAATATATATATATACATAATGTTTATAAAGAAAATATTTAATTATATTTTAATGTTTAATAAAATTGCTAGTAGTTATAATGTTTGCTTAAATTATATTTAGATTTTATGTGGCTTAAGATCTATACATATATGGGTTTACCATATATAAGGAGTTGCCATATTATTAGATTTGTTATATTATAAGAATTTATAAATATTCAAATGTATGTTTGCTAAATAAAGAAAAGAAAAAGAAAGACACATATACTGTTCCCTTGCGGGAACAGTACACGTGCAAACCGACCCCCACTCCTGTCATATATATATATGTAAACCGAATGTTTCCTCGTAAAAAACGTAACTACGCCGCAAAACCACTCGACCCTTGCACCGTCGACACTCGGAGCGCCACCCCCACGACAACCTGGGCGGCCACCCCGTGACCGCGTGCCGCTACGCAAGTCGCTGGACGGCGACAAAGCCCCACGCGAGGCACCACAGCAGTCACAGTAAAGGTGGCGGCGGAGCCCTGTTTGTAGCCGGATTCCCGACAACACAGTTCACCGTTTGTCGAACCAATCTTGCAGGTAAAATCCCAACCTGACCCTCTCAAATATTTGTCAGTTAGTTGAATAGGATTAAACATGATTCGACAGGAATTCGAATCAAAACATTGAAGAAAACTTGTTCAAAATAAAACAGTTTCATGTATTAAATCCCTATTTTAGAAGCCAGATGTAGATCAGAACATTAGGCAACATCAAAAACTAATTTACAGTAGTCCTAAACAACCTATAGGGCTTCAAATCCTTTTTGTAGAATCGTATTTCGTCGACTGTGCGTCGAGAAATCGGACGTCCAAAACTGATAAAAACCCGTTTTTAAAATAGTAGAAATATTGAAAAACTCTTCGATACGACATGCGTTCCACCAATATGGGAGACGTGGTCGCGAACCAAAAGCCTCAAAAGGTTCGTAATGGCTTCGTGGACGTGTGGGCTTTGATGGAATTCAAATTGGTTGCGTGTGCGCGACGAATTTGGTGCATATCCGTCAAAATTCACCACATCAGTCTTAGTGCAAATTTCTCAATTAGTTTGTGCACGTTTGTCAGATTGAGACGAAACTTGCACCAACAGGACCGTATCATTTTTCTGGTCCTATATGCCAAGTTTGGTCCGATTCGGAGACAGTTGATCAGATCGTCGTTTTACGGGCCCTACGATCCGACTCAACGGGTAATTTTTTGTACGGCCTGCCGGAATCCAACTTTGGACATACGGTTGGGTTCGTATCATCAAAAGGAATTTTTAGACGTATAGTTTGACGACTTTAGAGACCATTGACTCTAGCATGCTTTTTGGTGCAAAGCTGGTCCAACGACCGACATTGTTTTGGCCCAAAATGACCGTTTTCCCCTGTGTCCAAAATTGGACTTATGGATAGCCAATCTTAGATAATTTGACTATTTTGAAAACATTAGTAATGTCTGTTTTAGCATCCGGAGACTGTTGTTCGAGTTTGACTATTATGAACACTAAGTGGTTTGGATTATCGGTTCCACCAGCAAAGGACCTTAGGCGAGTACAGTTTATTGTTTGTTTTCGATATTAATCTTTACTATACCTCATTGTTAGTCAATAGATATGTGATTTCCGTCTTTTATGGTTGTTTTATTTTGTCATGTCGGGGTGGTGAAGTACCAAGGATGTGTGATCTGACCTTATACAGTGTATACCGTGTAGACAGTGATTTATTATTAAATTATATCGTATAGACAGCAATTCATTATTGTATTATATCGTATAGACAGTGATTTATTATTGTATTATACCGTATAGACAGTGATTCATTATTGTATTATACCGTTTAGATAGTGTTACATTATACAGTATAAATATAGTAGACAATGTCGTGTAATTGTCCTGAGACCGGTCACATATCAAAGGTACTTCAGTCAGTCAGTCGGTGAGTATTTTCTTTGTATTTATTTATTTTCTTTCTGTATTTAGTTTTTAATATGTCTTTCTTCGTTTTATTTTCCAAATCATATATTTAAAGGCTAACCTCTGTTGTATTGTATAGTCATTTTCATATATTGGAACTGCATTCAGTGAATTGTACTTGCTCCATCCTGACCGGGTAACCCAACATTTTTTAGGTTAGCTGTGGCTACGCTTAGTATTGGGATGATGAGTGCACTTGCTGGCCAAACCTAAAGACTAGTTAGATAGTTGAGTATTTAATTCAGTTGTTCATTACAAATTGTGAGACCATGTACCTTGTATCAAATATAAATCTTTTAAATTTGTAATTTAACTTAGTTATTGTGAATGAACATTATTTATGATTTTGAGCATTGTGGCTATACAGTGTTCTACCGTCGATACTATGGCGTAGGCTGGCTTGGACACGCATTCATATCCCGGAAAACGGGTGCGGGTGGTGACAGATACCAAAAGTTGAGGTAAAAGAAGAGCTGGCGACCATCGGGGAGGGAATTACTCCCAAGATTGAAGTTGTTGTAAAGGAGGAGCCAAAGTCCCAGGGTAGCAGTACTAGGAGTTATGACCCTCCTGCCCCCGCCAAGGACTTTAATCAAATAGATCCTTCGTATGAGAAATGGCTGAGGGAATGGTATACGCCTCAACACAACTATGATCCTTGACTGTAAGGATCCGTGGGCTGCCATGTACTTGCTATTTCCGGGAGTATAAAAAAATGTCCGTATTTTGTCTTGGTGTTTCTGTCTGTCTCTAGCTGTAATTTGTGTTTTATTTCTTTAGGACATCAATGTAATCCTTTACTTCCTGTCTAGATGAAGAGATGAAGAACTTTTTGGTTTGCTCATTCTTGTGACGAATCTGTGATTTTTTTAAGGTGTAGTCCTTTGAATGTAACTAATTTTGAATAAACATAATACATTCACTCCATTTTGCTTGTGGTATCTGTGGTGCTTGTACTAGACGGCCTAATACAGCATTTGTGTTTTGATAAAGGACATCCCACTGGGGGACTTTTTGTGGACCTATTGCCCTTTTGTGCATCTGGAGATACGAGTAATAGATTTGAATGATATTTTGTGGACCTATTACCCTTTTTTTGCATGGATGGTATGAGTAATAGATTAGGATAACTTGTGTGGACCTATTACCCTTTTGCATACTGGTGGTGCGAGTAATAGATTTTGAGACATAACCCAACAAAGGTAATATGGATGTGATAGGTTTTTTGGTCTTAACACCATGTATTTTATCCCGGGTTGGGTACGGGTGTTAAGTCGGAAAACTATCGGTATCAGAGGTAATATGGACGTGACACACGATAATCAGGAATAATCTTTGGTCTACCTATTACTCTTCTGCGTACTGGTGGTACGAGTAATAGATTTTGAGACAAAACCCAACAAAGGTAATATGGACATGATAGGTTTTGTAGTCTTAACCCAACAAAGGTAATTATCGGGAGACTATCGGTATCAGAGGTAATATAGACGTGATACATGATAATCAGGACCAGAAAGTTTGCTCAGAGATAACGATAAGCTGGGCAGATTCCTGTGTAATAAATCATTAGAGTGGAAGTTCAGAGGTATCAGCATACATGACTCTCCATTCAGTAAGATGCAATGTGAATCTACTTGGAGTATGTGTGAGTTTAGAGGTACTTGGTGTACATAACTCGATGGCCTGGAAGATTTGGTGGTTTGAGGAAGTACCAGCATGTCCTTAGACATAGTATTTCTTCAGGAATTTATCGTTTATGGGCATCATGAGCAAGTCTCCGTTCTGCTTCGCGAGTCGGTATGTGCCATTGGAGAATACGGTCTCGATGATGAATGGACCCTCCCACTTAGGCTGGAATTTGCCGACGTTGTGCATCATGACCATCGGTCTGCGAACGGCCAAGACGAGATTGCCTACTTGGAATGTCCTCTGCTTGACTTTCTTATTGAAGGCCCGAGAGATACGTGCTTGATAGAGTTTAATGCTTTGTTGAGCTTGCAAGCGCTTCTCGTCTAAAACTTCCAATTCTTCTAGCCGTCGGCGGTAGTTATTGTCCGATGTCAACTAGTAAGTAAGAGCCACACGAAGTGAGGGGATCTGAGTCTCCAATGGAAGAACTGCCTCGCTCCCGTAAACCAGAGAGAACGATGTATTTCCTGTAGCTGTCCGACTCGTAGAGCGGTACGCCCATAAGCATTCGCCCAACTTTTTATTCTAGTCGCGTTTGTTTGAAGACACGAACTTCTTGAGAAGCTTGATTATGGTCTTGTTAAAAGCTTCGGCCAGACCATTAGCTGATGGGTTGTATGATGTTGAAGTAACATTCTGAATCTGTTTCTTGTCACAGAATCGATATAAGGCTTGGCTTACGAACTGCGGACCATTGTCATGAATGATCCTCCATGGCAGTCCAAAATAATAAATAACGTGATGTTTTATGAAATTGATCACATTTGATGTCTTCACCTCTGCCAGTAGAACAGCTTCCGCCCACTTGGAGAAGTTGTTGGTGATTGCAAGTATAAATCGGTACCCTTTGGACGACGGTGGAGTGATTGGGCCAATGATGTCCATTCCCCATACTTCAAATGGCCAAGAGGTCACCGTTGGGTGCAAGAATTTGGATGGCAGATGTATAAAATCTGTGTGGATCTGACAAGCCTTATACTTCTTTGCTAAGTCGACTGTATCTGCTACCATCGTAGGCCAGTAATAGCCCAACCGACAAAGACGGTCCTGCAACTTTGGTTTAGGTTGGTGAGCCCCACAAACGCCATCGTGAGCCTCGCATAAGGCTTCTTTGGCTTCTGCATTTGATAGACATCTTAACAGCAGCCCATCGTAAGATCGTTGATATAATATTTTTGTTTCTGTGTCATAAAAGAATCTGAGACAATGTCTTCTGATTGAAGTTGCTTCTTTCATATTCTCAGGCAGGATTCCGTAGACTGCAAAGTCGATGAATGGGAGTCTCCAGTCTTGCACATCATTGGTTATCTGGGCGAAGTAACTCATATCCAGTTGGACGTTATTTTTGGGACAGACCAACTCATAGCCTATCACGTCGACTAGATGATGAGCATAATTTGGAACCGCCAAAGAAACGGCGAGGCCTACTAGTGCATTGGCTTCAATATTCTGGAGCCTAGGAACATGCTCTATAAAGAACCCTTCTAAGATTGCAATGATGGCAATTGCTGTCTGATGATAAGGAATAAGGTCCTCGTTACGAACCTCGTTTGAGCCTCGGTTCTGATTAACAATCAGCAGTGAGTCGCTATATGCTTCCAAGTATTTGACCCCTACCTCTTTTGCGAGTCGGAGTCCGATGACTAGAGCATTATATTCGGCTACATTGTTTGAACAAGGTTCTGTGAAAGAATATGTCCGATTGACTACCAACCCAGAGGGAGAAACTAATACTACCCCGACCGCAGTGGCGATATCACCTTGTGGCCCTGTTCTTGAAGCACCGCCAAAGAACATTCGCCAAATGTCATCATGTGAAGTCGTATTTGAGTTGACGACTTCGTCTGGGATCTCTTCATAGATTCTGGCTATTTCTGAGCCTGGATGGCTTCTAGAAAGTCAGCCATGGCTTGACCTTTTTCATCCTTCTGCGGAACGAAGACCATGTCGTAGGAGGATAACAGTATCGCCCATGTGGCTAGACGAGAACTGAGTGCGTCTGGCTTGGTCATGAGAACCCAGAGGAAATTAACTCGCGAGACAACATGGATGGTCAGCCATGACAGATAGTGTCATATTTTTTTAATGACGAACACCAATGCAAGGCATTCCTTCTCCACGGCGGTGTACCTATGCGCCGGCTCCACCATTATTCGGCTGAGATAATAGATGGCTTGTTCATACCCCGCATCATTGTTCTGTGCTAGCAAGGCGCCATGGGTGTGTTTTATCGCCCGTACATAGAGCAGAAAAGGCTTTCCGACAACCGGGGCTACCAGAACCGGCAGATTCGACATGTATTCCTTAATGTCATCAAACGCGCGTTGACATTCTTTATTCCATATGAAAGAGACGTCTTTCTTCATGAGTTGTGTGAAGGGTTGACATCGCCCTGAGAGGTTAGATATGAACCTCCTGATGTAGGCTAGTCTTCCCTGAAGGCCGTAGAGTTCACGGAGGTTCCTCTATGGACTCATCTCCAGGATTGCCTTTATCTTATCGGGGTCTATAAGAATGCCCCGGGAAGTAATGAGAAAGCCCAATAACTTCCCGCTAGACACACCCAGGAAGGACTTGGTGGGATTCATCTTCAGGTTATAAAATCGTATAAATGATCATCCTTGGAGCGACTTTTGACGGTGATGTCGTCAACGTAACACTCCACTATCTTGCGCAAGTGATCTATGGAGATGACACTTATAGCTCATTGATATGTAGCACCGGCGTTCTTCAGGCCGAAGGGCATAACTGTGTAACAATACACACCGATCGGAGTTCGAAATGACGTATGCTTCTCATCGTCAGGAGACATTTTAATTTAATTGTATCCTGAAGAGCCATCCATAAATTACATGCGCTCGAAGTCACACGTATTATCGATCATTATGTCGGTGATGGGAAGAAGGAATTCATCCTTAGGATATGCCGCATTTAGATTGCAAAAGTCAATGCAAATTCAGATCTTTTCGTTCTTTTTGACAATTGGTACTATATTAGCTATCCAGTCTGGGTGCTGCTCCTCACGGATGAAACCGCTAGCTATAAGCTTTTTTACTTTCGCTTCGATGGAGTTCACGATGTCTGGACAGAATTGTCGTTGCTGTTGTTTGACTGGTTTTGCGTCCGGATGAATATTGAGCTTATGGAGTATGATATCAGGGTTTAGCCCTGGCATGTCTTCATAACTCCAAGCGAAAACGTCGATATATTCGCAATAACGACTCCCGCTCGTCGTCTGTCAGGCTTTTACTGGCGAAGATTGGCTTTGGAGAGGATTCATCACCGAGGTCAACTTGCATATCCTCATCTTCAGTATGAGGGTCACGTAGTTCAAAGCGCTTCTCCCATTGTGCATCCAGTTGTTGGACCCATGGCTCCAATTCAAAAGGTTCAAGTAGATCTTCATCTTTTTCTTTAATGTCTGCGGATGCCATGTTGACAGATAATGTCTGCCTGAATGTATCTCCAATGTTGTCATCAAAATTGTATATAGGTGATTCGGATGAGTGAGAGTGCCACTCGTATTCCTCATCAGAGTTCTCGGGCGTTGTAACTGGTGTAACATAATCGAGTCCGTATTTGGACTTGCCGTAATAATCCCGAGGTTTCCTAGATAGGGTTGACAGCTGCAGAGGCGATCGCCGACCGTTGCCGTAATTCAAACCTAGGGTAGCCTCTATGTCGTATCCCTGTTTTCGTATGAAGTACTTGGCTTAAGGACTGTACAAGTAGAGCGGTAATCTTCCAGTATCGGGTTCGAGATCAAACTCTTTAGGCATGAAGGGTTGAGGACCTTCTTTTCGGCCGAAGTTGATCGTGTGATCCCCTTCTCTTCTGCCTGGGACTAGGAAGTAGGCACCTCTAATGGTAGTAAGTCAGTTTACGGTATGGACAGTCATCACCTTTGTGTGTAGGTTAATGTCCCGACCGTGCCCCACAGTATACATCAGATTAAGTTTATTACACTCAGGATAGTTCAACGACAGCCTCTTATTGATGAAATAAGGAAGTTTGTCCACAGGGATTACATCATTAGGAGAGGGACTATCCACCTTTGCAACAAGATACTTCGCGAGTTCTGCCTCCTCTTCAGCTACCCCCTGCGTGACCGGAGGTTGGGACGCTATCTTTGGCAACTTGACCACCAAGGGTTATGCTTGTGGCATTGGCTTGCCTGAGGGTTTCGGATCAACACTTGGTTGTCGGCTCGTCTTGGGAGATGGATAACAATCGGCTCGGCAGAGGACTTCGTGTCTTCCGATTGCTTTTGACTGGATCTTGGCAATCGGATCCCCATAGGCTCCCTAGAGGGCCTCGTATCTTCTGATCGCCTTTGATTGGATTTCGACAATCGGATCACCATCGTCCCTATGACGGGTCGTGGCTCCTGGCTGGACCTCGAGAGTCGGATGACCATCGGTTCCGACTATGCAGCTGGTTCGGAAGAACCGGGCACCTCTTTATACAAAGTTGCGACAAGGGGTGCAGCTTTGCCCAGTTTACGAGCCTGGAGATGAACTCTCAAGGGTTCCTCTGGCCCTGTGATGGCCTCCAGTTCTTCAGTTATGTGCTTCTTGGATTCGTCTTATAGACAAGCCTCCGAAGAATAATAAGACTCAACCCCTTTGAAGGGATCGATGTCAGCGAATTCAGTCTTCACGAAGCCGTGCTTATTGACATACTTGAAGCACTTGTGGAGTGTGGATGGAACGATCATATCGTCATGTATCCACAGACGCCCCAAGAGGAAATTGTAGGAAGTATCTGCATCTATGACGTAGAAGGTAACCTCTGTCCTTAGGTCGCCGATCTGACATTTCAATCGGATCTTTCCTAAGGGATAGCTCCTTCCCGAGTTGAAACTGCTAATGGCAGTGTTGGTTGCCGCTAGCCGGTGCACAGGGATGCTGAGGACTTGAAGCAAGCTTTTCGAGATGGTGCTTATCGACGAGCCTGGATCGATATGCATCCGACCCACCTTGATGTCGTCTATGTATCCAGTGTAGTACAAGGGGCGATCATGCAAGTTGGTCTTGATCAACATGTCCTGTGGGGCGAATACGATGTTGGGTATTGCGTCTGCCTAATTGTTGCCCTGGAGATCTGTTGACGAGTCTTCCCCTGTAGGTTTGACCTGGGCTAAGTAGGCGTCGTCATTCTGGAGTGCTTCGCTCAATGCGACACAAAGATCTTTGGGGAGCCTTAGGAGCTCGTATAACGATATCTTTGCCGACGTATTTGCCAGTTGTGCTAATATATCAAAGTTGTAAGGTCTCTCCAATCCCTGAGGTGCATCCTTACGAAGTGGCCTGTCTAAGCAGGTTTCTTTCGGCTTGGACCTGTCCATCGATGGAGGCTGAGATGGCCCCGAAACATAAGTGGCAGCTAGCGTTGCTGTCTGAGGGTCTTTGACTGAACTACCTGGAGTGGGATGGACTTGTGCCCCAGACCGGAAAACAACGGTCGTCGTCTCCACAACATCGGTTGAAATTGTATGGCATGATCTGGACTTCCTGTCCTTCTTCTTATTGCTTGGAGATGACACCGCCTGGGTAACTTCGCGCACTAAGTCTAGGTGCACCCACATGGCCTCTTCTTGTGACATGGTGAGAGGTATCAAGCCAGTTGTCTGGTCCCGGATGGGAGAAAGATTAGTAACCTCCATCGTTGTCCGGGGGACAGGTATTACCTCGTCTTAAGTATTTGTTAGGAAGAAGTCACCGAACTGGATTGATACCATATTTTTCGCCACGGTAACCTCTTCAAAATCAAGGGACAGAGATTTGGAGTTGATAAGACTCTTGATGTACCGCTTTAGTTAAAAGCAGTCATGAGTGGAATGATGAACATAGCGGTGGAAGTGGCAATATTTTGGGTCCTCCATCTCTGCCGCTCGAGGCTCGCGCCTTGATGGAGGAAGTTGGATCCTGTCCCCTTACAAGAACATATTGAAGATAGGCTTGACATGACTATCTTCGAATGAGTAATTCACCTTTGGCTACTGAGCTTCTACCTATTTTTGTTCGGGCTTCTTGGTCGTACCAGCGACCATAGCCTATTTTCCTTTATTGTCCCAGTTATTGGAGGTGCCGCCAGTATTATTGTTATTGGGGGTGGTACCAGGACGTTTTCCTTTGTCCTCTCTATCCGGGATGTGTGATCCCAGCTGGCGAGCCTTCTTTAACATTACCTCTGCATTGGTGGCGCTTATGACGAAGGTTGTCCAATCCCTAAACAGATCTTTACCCATCCAAAGGCTGATTGCGGGGAGCAACTTCTTCTGGCAGATTTCAATCAAGGAGCTTTCGGGATTGCCTTGGGACAATCTTATTGCGGTTTGGCGGAACCGCTCGATATAGTTCCTTGTTAGCTCCTTCTCCTTCTGAGCGACGTCCATGAGAGACGACATTGTCACATCGTGCCCCACTTCATAGAATCTCTCTAGGAACATATGCTTGAAGCATTCAAAAGAATGGATGCATTTGTCCGGATGGTTGTGGTACCACTCGAACACAATCCCCTCCAATTCTCCGATGAATAATCGTGTGAGGATGGCATCGCTATACGGCTAGTGGTCTGTTGTGACCTCAAAATACGTTATGTACCAACTAGCGGAGGTCTTTCCGTCATACGAATCGATATGAAACAATTTGTATCATGGCGGAAAAGGAACATCTCTCCACGTAACAGGATATTGTAGCCGTATTCTGAGGTCCCGGAAGGAGTCTCGGGCATTGAACATTGCTCGAAGCTCCTAGACTTCCTTCCTTGCCTCCCTGGCTTCGTCTGCAGCTGAAGGAGCGGATGCTCCTACAGGATTGTCACTCAAAGGAGGAGTGGTCGTATTGGAGTCCGCGTTGACTGCGGGTCCCAAGCTTGTTTGTCCAGGCGTCTTCGTCGGTTGAGTCGACAAGGCATCTTTGTTTTCGTCTACTAACATGACTAGGGACAGGAGCATGGCTTCAAGTACTTCTAGATGTTGTCGATCAGTAGGTCCTTCATGGTCATTGTCGGCCATAAAGACCGTCCGCAGGTGGGTAGACGTGAAAGGGACAATAGAAGAAGTGCTCTCCGTGTCGTATCCTCATACCGAAAAATCGTCGGGGAACGTCGGAATGTCCTCTTCGTCAGACTCGGAAGGGGTGTTATCCCGTGTGTAGGAAGCCGCATCGTCTTGGCGAAGGCGGCCACCCTCAAGGACATCCATGTCTGTTGCACAATACCAGTGGATCGCTACCCCCGTGTATGCTCATGGAACGCCAGTTTGTCGCATACATTAAGGGGACTGATACCCCCAGCTTCATCTACCCCCAGGGAGGTCGAGGATGTACCCCCAGGCGTTGGGAGCTTCTTTCTGGATTGAGTGCCTTGGTAGACACCCTCTGCAGTTTTGGCTGAGATTGTCGTGCTGGAAGAGCCTGTCTTCTTTCTTCCCTTGCCGGAAAGAACCTTCCGAGTTGAATTACAGGAGGCGAGAGAAAATCTTTGTCTCCCGAGATTTGCACCTGTTTCTCAAGTTGTTGTCGGACAGGTGCTGGTTGGTGCAGTCGTTGAAAAATAGACTACCGATCTTCAGGTGCTGCTGACTTGTTGCAGCAGCAGTTGATGATGACCTGGGTGCAACGACGTCCCAAAAAAGGCTCATCACATGCCAAGGTTGCTTCTTTCTCCTTGCGTTTGTGAGTAATCACCTCTCGCAATTCGATAGCAGACTGATCTACCTTTGTATCCAATTTTTGGACTCGGGTATCCGGAGCACACGGGTGCGTAGGTATCATGTTTGCTTCCTGATCCAAGGCTAGTAAAAGCACTTACTGTCGATCGTTGGAAGGAGACGTTTGAGACCCACCATGTCCATTAGCCCTGGGGGATTGGACTCGGGTGGTTCTGTACAACTTTCCATTAGGAGCCCGTATAACAGTTAACGGTGCCCCCTGACGGTCAACAACTTGGACAGTTGACTGGGCTTGTTGGGCCTGTACTGCCCTAGACTTCTTCAATTTAGCACTTGAAGGCGCATAATAAGAAGAGTCTAGATTGGAATATTCCACATTCTCAATGGGCCGCATGGAGTCGGGCCTGCATAAGAGATGGTCGAACACAGAGCTTCTGACTGGGCTGCATGAGATACCCTGTCTGTGGCTAGGAATGGCTGCCGCATGGGCTATCTGCCTGTGGCCAGAGTTGGCTGCCGTATGGGTCATATGCTTGTGGCCAGAGTTGGCTGTCGCATGGGCCATCTGTCTGTGGCCAGAGTTTACTCTCGCTTGGGCCATCTGCCTGCGGCCAGAGTTGGCTACCGCATGGGCCATCCGCCTTCGGCTAGAGTTGGCCGCCGCATATGCAGACTCCTCATCTCTCTTATGCGTCATATTCCTCGTCTGCATGGATTTCTCTTTTGCCCCTAAAAACTCAGCATTGTAGTGTTTTCTTTTGCTGGATTTGGGGATAGTGGGGTTCTCCGCGGTCGGAAGCAAGGCCGCAGAAGAGCTTTGATCACCGTCTTGGGTTGTAGAAGGAGCTTCTTCGAGAACCTGGACGAAGGCAACAGTTTTGCGCTTCGACTTCCTGCGGTTTCTCTATGGGTTGGCTCGCTTTTGTGACGGGTTGGCGCTCCCTTCATAGAGCATTTCTTTGAATGCTTGTTGGTCAAAACGAACTACGAGCATTTGCTGCGTAGAGTCGAGCTTGGACGCGTCAGATTGCGTCACTAACTTCTCATCAGACGAGAAGGATGTCCCCAGCAGAGTTGCCATCGTGTTTGCCATTAGACATCAAGAACAAGAATTACATAGAAATTGAACTTGATTACAAACTCGCTTGTACAAGAGAAAGCCTAAAAAAATCCTAGGAGACAATCTGTCACACCCCAGAACCAGAATACTGGAGAGCGGGGGCAGACACAGCCAGCAACGTATATTGAAGTGCAACCCACCTCGCTATACGGTCACAGCAGTCTAGATACATGAGGGTTTAACTACAAACCATCAGTCACTTATGGTCATAAACAAGCCTATTGTCTCAATCTCAAGCAAATAATAGCAGTTACAAGATGTCAGAGCACCAAATATACAATCGTAAGGCGTCCCATACATTATATATTTGGATGATCATGATGCTAGTCATACAAAATGTGGAGACTAGCAAGAGTTTCAGTCATACATGATCAACCCTAGGATTTATTAATCATGCTACAGCCCGTAGGCAGACAGTAAGTAAAGTACAATCGAGCTAACAGGTGCTCGTCGGCAAAACGCCTCAAAAGAATACTTTTACAATAGAGTGGGAGAGCCAAAATATAACCCACTCGTTGCCAGGGTTACGCCTGGTGGTCACCATCTGGCTGGAAGGTAGGAAGATCCTCTGGAGCCGCTCCGGTATCTGGCCACGTAAAACCAGCTGGATCAGATCCCAGAAAGAGCAAGTGCCACAATAGAGGCTTCACTTAAGAACTAAATCCAGCATATCAGAATCATAAAATGAGAAAGGTAAATAAGACATAAAATTTAATAGGGCAATAACTGCCAAGAAGGTAAGAAATTATTCAGGTTAGTATAAAAAGGGTAAGCAATTAGTACGGTTTGATACTTTAACTAACCAGGGTTATCACATGCCTAGTTACTAGCAAGATGCAATAAGATTGTTCCAACAGCCACAAGCCCTGCAGACCATCCAGGTTATCCGGACGCAATTAGGGATTGAGTTCATGTGGGTACATCGTCCAGAAAATACATGTTCCCTTAAGTAGCTTGAAGGTGCAACACATGACAGTGTGCTGGAAATTTACCCTACTCAACGGCAGGCTACAAATCACATGATGGGGCGCCAAGATAATGGAATTGCATGTAGCTGGGAAATTTCTTCATGACTACTGGATTATTCTAGTTATTAGCCTTAGTCAGTTTGGGTAGGTAACCATGACCGTGGTACTCAGGGATCCTTGCCCTAGACATGATGCAAGACAGTACTGGTTTATTTGTACAAACACAATCATCCACGGTGTCCAGGTCATTCATTCTTGTCATGTCATGCTAGCCGTCGCAACAACATTCAATAGTTCCCATCATGCTTGCTTGTCATGTCATGTCATATCGTGTCATGTCAATTACTGGTCATACCATGCCATGTACAATTATCAATCCTTTCGTATCAATCAATTCAAGGTTATCAAGTCTGTGACAAGAGGTGCAAGAATAATAGAGCAAACGGGTGTGCATAGGGGCTCAAAGCCTCTACGCGAATGAAACTACGCTATGCTAAGAGGTCCCGAGCGTAAAAATGGCTTTATGCGAGCAAGACCAAGGAAGGACCCCTCTACGCGAGCAAGCACTCTACGCGAGCAGGTACTCTACGCGCGCGAGTACTCGAGCGAGACTCAACGCACGCGAGCGCCCGAGCGAGTCTCTACGCATGCGAGACTCTATGCGAGCGGGAGTAGCCCCAGCGTAGAGCTCTAATGAACTCGGCGTAGAAGAGACTACGCTGGCACACAAATGTGTGGGCTTAAAAAGGAAAACACTACGCAGGCACGTGAAAATGTGTGCGTAAAAGGGGAAAATGCTACGCTGGCATGTGAAAACTTGTGCGTAAAGGGATCGTCTCCTCCCCACGGCCGGACATGCAGCCAAGGGGACTCAAGAAGCTCAAGGAACCCCATCTCGGCCAAGACTTGATGAAATTCAACCATTCAAAAGTCAAACTTGTGTAAAATCGAAATTCCTACTACATGGAACTCTCAATTTCTGGAAACAACCAAGTTTAGTAGGTCAAAACCAAAAAATCCAAAATGCAACAAACTTAGATCTACAAGAAATAAACCATGGAAATTGAAAATGCTAAGTACTAAAGTGTCTTAGAATCTCGTGAGGAATACAATAGAATAACAAAAATAGAGTTCCTCCATGAAGCAAGTTGCACTTGCCTTAGCCTCTCTCCTGGTAGGTAGAGAGAGTTATGAGGAAGAAGGAGAGGAGTAAATGAAGAAGTGAATGCAGAGAGAGAAGGGTTTTTGGGTTAGTAAATGGGGTTGGTGGTAGGTAGGGGTTTGCATGCTAACCCAAACCGAACCCAACCAAGCCAAACCCAGCCAAACCGGATGCATATCAAGATCAAGATAAACTACACAAACTAGAAAATGCTAACCTATCCATGCCAAATGCAAAAACCCAAGGCTAGCCAGTAAGGACAAGTCAAAATACGGATCCGAGATACGTACACGTATACCAAAATACGTATAACGAAATTCGAGGGTGACAACTCTACCACCTTAAAAGAAATTCGTCCTCGAAATTTAATCAAGAGGCTGGATATGTCGGGCAAGCTATACTAATCACAAGCAAGTTATAACTTGGCAATCAATCAAGCAATCATTCATGCAAGCAAGGAATTAAGGTACAAGGCATCAGAAAGACATTATACCTTATAAGTCAAACAGGTCAAGATATCACGATCGGATATCATCTTCACGCTCTCATGTTGACTCACCCAAAGAGTGATGACCCCAAGCAACATGGACTAATTTGATAGTCTTGTTCTTGAGTATATTCTCTCTTCGGTCCAATATGGATATGGGTCTCTCCTCATACGAAAGATTGGTACCAACAACCAATTCTGAATGATCAAGAATATGACTTGGATCAGTGATATACCATCGTAATTGGGATATATGGAAGATATCATGCACCTCACGTAACGACGGCGGAAGAGCGAGACAATAGGACACATCACCTACTCGTTCCAGAATGTCGAACGGCCCAATATACCTTGCACTAAGCTTTCCCCGTATGCCAAAATGAATGACGCCACGGGTATGCGAGATCCTAGGGAATACATGGTTGTCGACAGAAAATTCATGGGGACGCCGACGAGAATCGGCCCAATGACGCTGGCGGTCTTGTGTAACTCGAAGATGATCCCTGACTTGCCTGACCACCTCAATAGTTCGTGTGATCATCTCCGGACCAAGCATCTGACTCTCGCCAATATCGTCCCAAGCTAAAGGAGGTCTGCACTTCCTACCGTACAAGGCCTCGAAGGGTGCCATCTGGATACTGGCCTGGAAACTGTTGTTATAGGAGAACTCCACGAGATGCAGGTGATCCTTCCATGAACCACCGAAGTCGAGTGTACATAACCGCAACATATCTTCAAAAGTCTGGATCGTGCATTCTGACTGACCATCTGTCTGCGGATGATAAGCTGAACTGAACTTGAGACGAGTCCCCAAACTTTTTTGAAGACTCTGCCAAAAGTGAGAGATGAATCTCGAATCTTTGTCGGACACAATACTGATCGGTACTCCATACAATCTGATAATCTGCCTAAGGTACATCTCTGCAAGCTGATCCGTTGACTGACCAACCCTGAAGGAAAAAAAAATGAGCTACCTTGGTGAGACTGTCGACTATAACCCAGATAGCATCTCTCCCAGCTGGGGATCTAGGTAACCCAGTTACAAATCCATGGTAATGTGCTCCCATTTCCATTCTGTGATCGGTAAAGCTTGACGAAGTCCAGCCGGTCTCTGATGTTCAGCTTTAACTTGTTGGCAAACTAAACATGGAGAAACAAACCGGGCCATTCCCTCTTCATGCCATTCTACCAAAAATGTTGTCGAATATCATGATACATCTTTGTACCGCCTAGATGAATCAAATACTGAAAACGGTGACCTTCTTCCATGATCTTTTGTCAGATATCACTACTAGGTACACAAAGACGCCTTCCATGTCGAAGTGTACCGTCCTCATGGATACATAACTCTGGTCTTCGTCCTGCTGCACATTCTGCCCTAAGCCACTGAAGCTTAGAATCTGCTGACTGAGCTAACTTGATCCTCTCAACTATACTAGACTGAACTTGCATACTGGCCATCAATGCCACTTTGGTAGAAAGGACAACTTCTACCCCCATCTTCAGAAGATCTGCTAACAACTCTGGTTGTGCTGTTAGAAAATAAATTATGGCTCTTCTGCTCAATACATCTGCAACAACGTTGGCCTTTCCAGGATGATACTGCAGGTTGATGTCATAATCCACAAGTTGCTCTAGCCATCTCCTCTGACGCATGTTAAGATCCTTCTGGGTAAACACATACTTCAGGCTCTTGTGGTCGATGAAAATCTCCACCCTATCTTCATACAAGTAGTGCCTCCACAACTTAAGTAAAAATACTACTGCTGCCAGTTCCAAGTCGTGGGTCGGATAATTCCTCTCATGATCACGAAATTGACATGATGCATAAGCTATTACCTTCCCATGCTGCATCAAAACACATCCTAAACCTTTGCCTGAAGCATCACAAGACTCTGAGAATCCCCCGGTCCCATCTGGAAGCGTAAGAATGGGCGCCGTCATCAAACTTTGCTTTAACTTCTCAAAAGAATCCTGACATTCTGCTTTTCAAGCAAACAGCACATCCTTGCGGGTCAACTGGATCAGAGGTGCTAAAATCCGTACAAAGTATGAAACAAACTGTCGGTAGTAGCCGGCCAAGCCAATAAAACTGCAAACTTCTACAACTGTGCTGGGTACCGGCCACGTCTCAATAGCCACGATCTTCTGGGGATCCACTTTTACTCCACCTCTGGTGATGATATGACCCAAGTATGAAGTGCGATCCAGCCAGAACTCGTATTTACTGAACTTCGCATACAACTGGTGTTCTCGGAGGATCTAAAGGACAACTCTGAGATGCTGCTCATGCTCCGCTTGACTCTTGTTATAGACTAGGATGTCGTCTATAAACACAATCACGAACTGATCCAAATAAGGCATGAAGATACGATTTATGAGGTCCATGAATACAGCCGACGCATTAGTTGCTCCAAAGGGCATAACATGGAACTCCTAATGCCCATACCTGGATCTAAATGTCGTCTTCGGGATGTCCTACTCTCTGACTTTGATCTGGTGGTATCCTGACTACAAGTCAATCTTCGAAAAGGCGGACGCCCCTTTAAGTTGATCAAAAAAGTCATCTATCTTTGGAAGAGGATATCTGTTCTTGATTGTCACTGAGTTCAAGGTACGATAGTCAACACATAATCTGGACATACCATCCTTCTTTTTCACAAGAAGCATCGAGGATTTCCAAGGCGATCCACTAGCACGGATGAATCCCTTGGTCCTGAGTTCTTCAATCATCTTATACAAGATCTCCAATTTTGACAGTGCCATCCGGTATACCCTCTCTGACACTGGTACTGATCTATGGATCAAGTCTATGGTAAACTCGATCTCTCTCTCTGGTGGCATACCTGGAAGCTCTTCGGGGAAAACATCGGGAAACTCTTCTACAACTCTGGGAAATCGAACTGTCGCTGCAACTGCCCTCCAAAATATTGGAAGAGAAGGTTCTATACCGCTTAGAAATAATAAAAACTCTAGCTCACCAGGAATACTAAAAATAATCTTGCCGATATGGCAATCTATTCTAGCATACTGGTCCCTCAACCAATCTATCCCTAAGACCACATCATAATCGGCCATCGAAAATTTTATCAACCTAGCGGAAAACTCTCTACTGCTAACTACAATCCGACACGAGAAAAATACTCTATCTACTCCCACAAGTCCATTACCAGTAAGTATATTGAGCCTTACTGATAATGACTCGGGCTCCAGTCCTATCCATGTCACGAATCGTGCATACATAAATGAATGCGATGCACCAGAATCAAATAATGCTGATGCTGGAAAGGAGTTGACGAGAATAGTACCTGCCACTACCTCACCTGATGCTAACTCCTCTTCCATGGTCAAAGACATCACTTGACCTTGCCCTCTGGGTGCTGGTCCCTTCCACTGGAAACCTCTCTGGCAGTTATGTATCTGAGCTTAGACTTGTGCATACTGCTAGGGGTTCTGCTGCTGAAATGCTTGGGCCTGAGGCGGCAAGGGCCTCGGGAACAGGTATTGTTGCGGCTGCTGAACTGGTACTGGGGCTGGCCCCCTAACTAAGGGACTAAAAAAGGTCGAAGAAGATAAACTGCCCCTATTTGGGCAGTTCCCAACCCTGTGGTCCGATGCCCCACAAATTAAGCACAAACTCTGTGCTCTGCAATACTCTGATACCACATTCCCTGGTTTCCTGTAATGAGTGCAACTCATGGCGGAAGACTGCTTCTGCTGCTGCTGCTGAGGATATGCATGGATCGAATGCTGAGTCGACGTAACGAAAGCCGCCCGTCTTGGGGCTCCATTGATCAAAGCCCTAGCTGTCGGGGCTGGGGCTGAAGACTGGTTGATCTGGCCGTGAGACCGCTTCCGACTCCCGGTCCAGTCAACAATCCGCTGAGATGTATACTCATGCCTCCTAGCTGCTCTCAATGCTGCATCGAAAGTCTGATTCTCAAACTTCTCCATCGCCAGTAAAATCTCCAGGTGGAGTCCCTACTGGAACCGCTGTGCCCTGTCGAACTCGGTTGCCACCAAGGTGGGAGCAAACCGACTAAGCCTAGAAAACTCGGTCATATATCCATCGACCGTCCTGCCATCTGTCACTACCACATTTCTAGTTTGAGGGTAAATTTGTCATTTTGGGGGGAATTTAAATTTATTAGAATTAATTAGAAATTATGGGAATTTTTAGGAATTATTTTGGAATTGTTTGGACTAGATTGATTTTTGGCTAGTGTTGACCCTTGTAGACCAACCTAGGAGCTAACCCTAGTTAGTTGGACTTGGTCAGGTCAAATGACTCTAGTCTAACCTAGCATGACTTAAATTAGTGGGTTTTGATTCATTAGAAGTTGACTTAAGGAATAAGGAATTAAATGGTTTGAGAAATGGCTTGTGATTTCACAAGTCATTTTGTGACTTAACCTAATAGGACTAGCCAACCTAGTTCAAACCCTAACCTAGATCATCATGGCCGGCCACCTTAGCCTAACCTAGGGATTCCTCCTATAAAACCTCTCCTAGAAATTAGGGCTAGCCTCTCTCTTAGGGTTTATCCAAGTTTTTAGAAAGAGGTGAGTTCCATCTTCCAAAATTCATATAAAATTTTGCATTAGGACCTAAAATCCTTCTTCTTGTTGCTGGTATTGATTGTTTGCAGGGAAGCAACAATTTGTGAGATTTTTGGTGGCTTGAGGAATCATTCCATTTGGGGATTTTTATCTATTGTTCATCAATAGGTAACTTTCCTATTTCTCCATGGATTTTCATTTTGTCTTCATCAATAGGAAGCCCTAAGGGCCCCCTAAGAGTCTGGATAGGATTCGTGTCAGGTGTCATGGGTTTCGTGTCCGTTCTGGACACGTATCAGTCCATGTGCAAGACTGTTTGTCGAAATGCCTCAAAGGGCATTTCGATCTTGTTTGTTTGATGTTTTTAAATAGAAAATTAGTCCTTAGGGTTGCTTAAGGGATTCCAGTGTCATATGATGATTTCCGTGTCGTGTCGAGTCGTAGGAGACACGTACACACACGGGTTCGAGCGCGTGCACGAGCACTGTAGCTCCCCTGCTACCAGCGTGCTCGTGCGGGCTGCACAGGACACGTGAGTGCCTGGTTTTTGACACTGAGCAAGGGACAGTGTCTGTCATGACACTCCCCAAGCCTCGTGTCATATAGTGTCGTATCGGACACGTATTTGCGTGTGCACGTGCATTTCACTGTGTGGTTCAGTGCACAGGGTGTTGGTTCTGTTTTAATTTGATTTTGATTGGTTCTATGTAACGCCCCAGTCCCAAATACGTAGGACTAAAACGTAATCATGCCAGCTGTATATATACGAAGTATATGGACCCTCGTATATATACATAAGCTGTAAAATATAGTAACCAAGGTACTAAATCTCATCCACAAAGATAAATATGATATAAAAGTAATTATAAATTTATCATGTACACAATAGTTGGGCGGAGACAAAGTCCACTACCAACCAAATTATATATGAAAAAATATACAAGGAAAGAATTTAGCAAGCGAGAGCAATAGCGAGTCCAAGAGCAATCACCACGAAGGAAGGAAAGGCCTTAGCTAGAGCACCTGCAAGAAATCACGAAACACACACCTGGCGAGATAACCAGGTCCTTAGAGGGACGTAACAAGATACATCAACATGCCATATAACTGAATATATATACTATGTCATAAATCACAAGTAAAGTAAATAGTCACACTCGTAACAAGTTCCAATACCTCATCATCGAAACAGTAGACTACCCCTGCAACCAAACAAGGACAAGGGGTAGTACACTATACCGCGATGCGATATTGTCCCAAGCTACTAATGGAACGGGGTGATATGACATTGACGAGGGTTACCGAACCATCTAATGTATTTATGCAGTAAGAATAAACCTTCAACGCATGAGCCCTGGCTGTAAATAGGATCGGCATAGTTCCCATATAGGGCACCAGGGGCCTACGTCCATAATGCTCGGGAAGCGTCAGAGGGCACCATGTGCAAGGGGCTACGTCCATAACGCTCTGGATAACGTTAGAGGGCACCTGGAGCCTGCGTCTCCGGCGGAGCGCACAGGTAATGAGGAAAGTGCATAGAAGCCCATACGTCAGGTAATGTTCTGTAAACCCCTAAATTTCTACTATGATTTTATTTTTTTTATTATTTAAAATTTCGTATTTTATTTCGTATCTATACGTGCACATGAGTCGCCTTGTCGTATTTACGTAACGTGCGAAATTTGCGATCGTAATTTCTCGACGAGTGCGAATATGTGCGAGCATACATATTTTTGGAAAAACATTTATTTTAATATTTATTTGTATTTATATATTTTTAAAAATTGTGAAAAGTATCGTATTGGGATGGCCAAATCTTATTATTATTTTTATTTAATTATAAAAGGCTAACATATTTAATAGTTGCAATTTAGAAAACTATTTTATGCAAATATTCTTAACGTGGGGTACATGAATTTTATTCCTATATATAATTTCATTTTCGAAATTATTATATTAATATTTTATTATTCAAAAAGTTATTTAAAAATATTATTATTTTCGAAATTATTATTATTGGTATTTTTAAAAATATATTTAAAATTATTGTGGCCATTTTAAATCTCGATTTAATTTCATGGATTTATTTTAAATAGTTAAAAGATAAAATTTATACTTAAATTGAGTTAGATTGTCTAGTTTTAAATTGAAATTTAATTTGTGTTTGGATTTGATTATTGTTTTAAATTGGTTTTTTTTAATCCTAATGTTTATCTAACTGGGTATTCCCACCTCCTATAAAAGGAGAGGCACTCCTCCATCCACAACCAAGCCTTGTGCATCGTGTCTGTGCCTTGTCCCATCCACTGTCACTTCTCCTAACAAATACATGTTTCCGTATCCGACAATCCCGGATACCCCGTCCGTGTCTCACAGGAGACGACACCACCAGTACAATACCCAACTACAACCGACCCAACCCAAAATTTCCTAGCTACCTCTGTCGACCACCACCCTCGTCCAATCGCCATCGTCGCCAAATGGCAATCTAATGAGAAAAATATTTTTATTTTTATAGTTTCAAAATAATATATGTAATATTTAATTTAGCTATCAAAATTTTCTAAATTTATGATTTTATTTATGAAAGGCCTTTTATTTGGAATAAATAATATTATTCATGCATACATATATTTCATAAATATTTGCTAGTTTAATTTAAATAAAAATATAATTTTTGAGATTTATTATTCAAAAAATATTTAAAAATATTTATTATTTTCGAAATTATTATTATTGGTATTTTGAAAAATATATTTGGAAGTTATGGTGGCCATTTAAATCTTGATTTGATTTTTGGATTTATTTAAATAGTTAAATATTCAAAATTTATTTATTCTATTTGATTTTGAGCTAAAAATTTAAATAGATTTAAATTGGATTTAATTGATTTGATTTTAAACTAAGAGAATTTGATTTGATTTGATTTAAATTAAATTAGATTTGGATTTGGATTTGGATTTGGATTTGATTGCTTTTAAATTAAATTAGGAAATATCTAAATTGGGTTTAAAGGAATCCTAATTCATATCTAATTAAGAATTCCCACATCCTATAAATAGGTAGGTACTCCTCCATATTATTTGTACCACAAATCATCTTTCAAACCATCCTTGTCAAAATTTCTCTCTTTTTTCGTCATAAATTCAGCCTCAATTTTCAAAGGTTGTAGCAACTTCGAATGACCATAACTCCCAACTCCGGACTCCTTTTGACTTCCAGTTTTTTTTGTTGGAATCGTATTGAGGTATATTTTTTGAATGTAGATTTTATTTTCATAAATTAGGAACTTAATTTTCTGGAAAATTTATGGAGTGTCAGTGGTCCGAAAT
Source organism: Iris pallida (assembly GCA_029216955.1). NCBI lineage: Eukaryota > Viridiplantae > Streptophyta > Magnoliopsida > Asparagales > Iridaceae > Iris > Iris pallida. The sequence goes on from JANAVB010027966.1 coordinate 81,376, forward strand.
CTGACACGTTTTAGTGTTTTTGAGATTCTGGGAGAACCAGGAATCAGAATCACGATCCGTTTGAAGTTTCGGAATACTGACAGAAAAATACATATCATATATATTTCTTCCAAAAATTTTCCAGAATATTTTATTTTTGGTTTTTATTTTAGAAGTTTATCACATCGTCTGAGTTATCTTGTGTAGCCCTGTGACTATTCTTTATCCAACGGGATTGTCGGTTTCACCAGCAAGGACCTCAGGCAAGATACCTTGCCACAAATTTACTGTTTATAAATTAGTTGCATTTTTATTATATCACTGTTCATTTATTTCTAGTTCTTGATTACTGCCTGCTCAGTGATATTTATTGTACCTTGTTATTTATCCTTTGGTTGCATATAGACCTAGAGTTAAGGGACCACCTCTAGTTTAGTGCATTTCATAAACTTTGACACTGTTGTGCCACGAGATGTGTGAGAAATGAGTAGCATATAGCCTACGGACTTGCGTGTTGGCTGATCACTGATGCGTGCAGGACGTACGTTAGGTCTAACTGTCAATAGTTGAGTGTTAGAAGACTTGACGTATAGTAGTGTTACATGGTCGTGGATGCGACATGATAGGTACATTGGGTGGGGAGAACATTTCCTTGTCGTATGGGCTTCTATTGCACTTCCTCTATAACCCGGTAGCTCCGCTGGGGATACGGGTATGAGCCTCTCAGGTTGGCCACTGTCGTTTTTCAACGTCATGCTCTCGGTCACTGGTGCCCAAGTGGGGACTATACTAGATCCCATTACAGCCAGGGCTCATGCGACGAAAGGTTTGTTCTCACTGCATGTTCACTTTAGTTTGGTTAGATTACCTTATAGTGCCTTGTCACTTTCTTTGATTGTGGCATGTTTTATATTCAGTATTTATATGGCATGTTGATGTATCTTGTTACGTCTCTCTGAGGACCTGGTTATCTCGCCAGGTGTGTTCATGATTTCTTGCAGGTGCTCTAGCTAAGGCCATTCCTTCCTTCGTGGTGATTGCTCTTGGACTCGCTATTGTTCTTGCTTGCTAAATTCTTTCCTTGTATATTTTTTTCATATTAAATTGGTTGGTAGTGGACATTGTCTCCGCCCAACTATTGTGTACATGATGAGTTCAAAATTACTTTTATATCATATTTATCTTTGTGGATGAGATTTAGTACCTTGGTTACTGCATTTTACAGCTTATGTATATATACGAGGGTCTATATACTTCGTATGTATACAGCTGGCATGATTACGTTCTAGTCCTACGTATTTTGGGACTGAAGCGTTACATATTTTTGTGGTGGCCCATGCATGTCTAGTTTACCATTTCAGTTACATAACTGTACCGAACGGGCCTGCAATATAGGATTAGAGTTTAGAATCTCATCCACCTACTTGACATCCTTCCTTGACTTCAAATTCCGAACTCTCGTTCGACCTCCTTGAATTGCATCTTGCTTGACTCCTTCTACCATAAATTCTTAGTTCGTGTTTAGTAAGATGACTAAACTAGTATATGCCCATAGGTTAAACACATGGCTAGATGGATTGCATTGGCAATTAATATGCATTGAAATTTTATTTGAGTTATAAAGGAATTTATTTTTCTAGAAAGTATAATTTTAAGAATTAGTTAATTTCAAGTTGGGTAGTAGCATATTACCACCTTCGATGGATAGTTGGAATTTTATTTTGCTATTACATGGTGGTATACACAAGAGAATAACTAGATCGAGAAAACAAATTTATGATTTTGAAAATTGTGAAATAGTTTATGATTTATTGGGATATGAAACCGATTTGAGAAATACCTTTAATTGTGACCCATGATTACAATTTAGTTCAGGTTGGAATTGAATATGTTAAAGTTTATCTTGAATTTATTAAAGTGATTTAAATTCTAAGTTATGATTTTGTAATGAATGGAGAATATGAAGGGTTTATGATTTACGATTTATTAGAGAACTTGAGGTTTAAATTGAGTCTACGATTTACGAATTATAAGTATTTAATTTTCAGCTTGAAGAGAATGGTAAAAAAAAAATTTGTTTGAAATATTTTGGAGGATATGAAATCGACTTGAAGGAAAAATATTTAAAATTTGCTCATATGATCTATGATATATAAAGTTATTTAGATTTCAAGTTTAAAGCCTTGATTATGGATATTTAAATTTTGGAAAAAAAAAAGGAGAATTACTTTTGAAAAGTAGTAGAGATTTATTGGAAGCTAGATATACACATTTGAAGGATATAGAATTAAATTTGAGGGTTATTTTAAACGTTCTATTTTGTAATATGAAATTCGGTTGATAAACTCATTAAAAGATGAGTTTAAGGTTTGGAGAAAAAAAATGATGATGAATTTATTCGATTTGTGAATTACGAGGATTGTTCTAGATTGACTAGAGATTTAAAAATTTTAGTTGACAGTCTAAGATAATTGATATATTGGCGAAGTATCTTGAAAATTTTATTGAGGAATTTCGAGGAACTTGAAATTTTGGATTAGATCATATAGTGGTGAAGGACCAAAAAACAAGCAAGATCCCCTAGTGAGATAGAAGTATTCCATATTTGATTGCCATGCCACCTATGATTATAATATTGCATATACACAAGTATAGTTAGTTATCGACCAACCCGATGAACATATCTTTGACTTACTCGACTTTTCTCGAATCTAGATCATTATTTTTGACCATCTAATTGTCTGAAACTTAGAAATGATTAGAGTCGTTCCCTTGACCATACCCTTATCTATGCGACTATTTTCTCTCTAGAAACTGTGCCTCTAACTACTTTACCTTGACCTACGAGATTCATAATTATCTTTACTTCGTGCCTTAAACCTTTTATTTTCGTGCATTAATTAGTACCTTATGAAAATCCACTTTCTATTTTGATCATTTGGCGTCCCTATCATGACTTTGATATTTGGAGCACAACACTAGACTTTTCCTTCCAACAAATTTCACATACAAGACCTAGACAAGCTCACCTTCATGTAGCTATATCTTGTCCCACTAAAACACGTTCCCTTGTACTCTATTTTATGGTACGACTTTCGAGTCATAAAGACTCAACTATAACCTATACCATGGTACCGTTATACTTTTGGCTATATACTTGGACTCAATCTCGACTCAATTTTCGGCCCGATTACGATCTACTAAATCCGTTAAATGCTTAACCTTGTGTTTATCTTGACTGCTTAATCATTGTCATTTATTTTCTTGTATTATCTTGATTTACTTAGACCCATAACATCTTTAGCTCTTCAATATAGCAACCCTTACTCTTTTCCCTTCTCACTAAATTGCGTGTCATATTTCACCTTGATACCTCTATGGTTTATGCGACTTGGCTCATGTTATGATTTCCTTGCTCGAAGAAAAATGTGATCATGACAATCTTGAAGTTAGTAGAGGTTAGATTGGAGAACCCTACGGCATGGATAATAATGTGGTTGATTGAGATTACAAGGTATAGATTTGACATAAATGAAAAAGTGCGATAATTCCAATAGGTGAAGTGAGAAATGTTAGATTGTGATGATAAAACAAACAAAGGTAGATAGACTTCTCAAAATTACAAATTGTTTCGAGGTAACAAAATATCGAGTGAAGAAATTTCTAAAAGCTTGGGTGGTTAAGAAACAATTATATATTAAATTTATGGATGCAAAATTTTTGGCAAAGTTGACGTTGCCTTCGATAACATATAATGTTATGACGATATTAGCTTTCAAGGATGACCAATTACATATTTGATTAAGTTCTAAGATGATTATGAATATGAAGCATGATGAGTTCATTTCTACCAACACGAAGAAAAGATTGTTGAATTCAAATTTTTGAGAGATACTAATAAATATTTAGGAAGTTTTCAATTATAATGATAGAAGATTGAGTTATGAAGGTATACGAATAGTTCTCGAGATTTATCATTGAAGACAGATTTTTGATACCCATGGATGCGTTGACCAACAAATACAATTCGTATTAAGGAGATTTTAACTCTCACTTGGGACAAATTGGTGGAAGGGTTTGAATTTTAATTTAGAGGGATTATAACTTGGGGAGATATGTAAGTGAGATAGTATAATAGAGATTATGGAATTCAAAATTTGAGACTATTGAAATTCTATGATGAAACAAAGGAAGTTAGAGTACATTCATAATCATAATTGTTTTGATAAATTTTTAAAGGGACGTAGAATGGAAGTAATTTCGGGAAGAACGAGTTATGATTACAGGAATATTGATGATATCAAAGGATCAAGGAGTTTATTACCTACTTATGAGGTTGTCCCGCTTTAAGGTTATTGTTAAGTTTATTGAGCTTAGTCATTGATTGATTATATCATATACATGATCGTAACCTAAAACCATCGAAATTTTGTTCTAGTCATTCAAATGACTAATTGCTGATGAAATGTCTTCGCCTTCTCGTCAAATATTTTGATTGCCTGCTCGTCCAATATGGATCTCGTACTTCTATTCGAATAAAAACCCTTTATATCTTCTCCACCCTACCTACCCTAATTTTTCCTAAATTTCGAGGACGAAATTCTTTTAAGTTGGATAGGATGTAAACCCCCTAAATTTCTACTACGATTTTATTTTTTTATTTATTTAAAATTTTGTATTTTATTTCGTATCTATACGTGCACATGAGTCGCTTTGTCGTATTTCGTAACGTGCGAAATTTGCGACGTAATTTCTCGACGAGTGCGAATATGTGCGAGCATACATATTTTGGAAAACATTTATTTTAATATTTATTTGTATTATATATTTTTAAAAATTGTGAAAAGTATCGTATTGGGATGGCCAAATCTTTATTATTTTTATTTAATTATAAAAGGCTAACATATTTAATAGTTGCAATTTAGAAAACTATTTTATGCAAATATTCTTAACGTGAGGTACATGAATTTTATTCCTATATATAATTTCATTTTCGAAATTATTATATTAATATTTTATTATTCAAAAAGTTATTTAAAAATATTATTATTTCGAAATTATTATTATTAGTATTTTTGAAAATATATTTAAAATTATTGTGGCCATTTTAAATCTCGATTTAATTTCATGGATTTATTTTAAATAGTTAAAAGATAAATTTTATAATTAAATTGAGTTAGATTGTCTAGTTTTAAATTGGAATTTATTTGCGTTTGGATTTGATTATTGTTTTAAATTGGTTTTTTTTAATCCTAATGTTTATCTAACTGGGTATTCCCACCTCCTATAAAAGGAGAGGTACTCCTCCATCCACAACCAAGCCTTGTGCATCGTGTCTGTGCCTTGTCCCATCCACTGTCACTTCTCCTAACAAATACATGTTTCCGTATCCGACAATCCCGGATACCCCGTCCGTGTCTCACAGGAGACGACACCACCAGTACAATACCCAACTACAACCGACCCAACCCAAAATTTCCTAGCTACCTCTGTCGACCACCACCCTCGTCCAGTCGCCATCGTTGCCAAATGGCAATCTAATGAGAAAAATATTTTTATTTTTATAGTTTCAAAATAATATATGTAATATTTAATTTAGCTATCAAAATTTTCTAAATTTATGATTTTATTTATGAAAGGCCTTTTATTTGGAATAAATATATTATTCATGCATACATATATTTCATAATATTTGCTAGTTTAATTTAAATAAAAATATAATTTTTGAGATTTATTATTCAAAAAAATTTAAAAATATTTATTATTTTCGAAATTATTATTTGGTATTTTGAAAAATATATTGGAAGTTATGGTGGCCATTTAAATCTGATTTGATTTTTGGATTTATTTAAATAGTTAAATATTCAAAATTTATTATCCCATTTGATTTTGAGCTAAAAATTTAAATAGATTTAAATTGGATTTAATTGATTTGATTTTAAACTAAGAGAATTTGATTTGATTTGATTTAAATTAGATTTGGATTTGGATTGGATTTGGATTTGATTGCTTTTAAATTAAATTAGGAAATATCTAAATTGGGTTTAAAGGAATCCTAATTCTTATCTAATTGAGAATTTCCACATCCTATAAATAGGCAGGTACTCCTCCATATTATTTTCACCACAAATCATCTTTCAAACCATCCTTGTCAAAATTTCTCTCTTTTTTCGTCATAAATTCAGCCTCAATTTTCAAAGGTTGTAGCAACTTCGAATGACCATAACTCCCAACTCCGGACTCCTTTTGACCTCCAGTTTTTTTGTTGGAATCGTATTGAGGTATATTTTTTGAATGTAAATTTTATTTTCATAAATTAGGAACTTAATTTCCTGGAAAATTTATGGAGTGTCAGTGGTCCAAAATCTGACACGTTTTAGTGTTTTTGAGATTCTGGGAGAACCAGGAATCAGAATCACGATCCGTTTGAAGTTTCGGAATACTGACAGAAAAATACATATCATATATATTTTTCCCAAAAATTTCTAGAATATTTTATTTTTGGTTTTTATTTTAGAAGTTTATCACATCGTTTGAGTTATCTTGTGTAGCCCTGTGACTATTCTTTACCCAACGGGATTGTCGATTTCACCAGCAAGGACCTCAGGCAAGATACCTTGCCACAAATTTACTGTTTATAAATTTGTTGTATTTTTATTATCACTGTTCATTTATTTCTAGTTCTTGATTACTGCCTGCTCAGTGATATTTATTGTACCTTGTTATTTATCCTTTGGTTGCATATAGACCTAGAGTTAAGGGACCACCTCTAGTTTAGTACATTCCATAAACTTTCACACTGTTGTGCCACGAGATGTGTGAGATATGAGTAGCATATAGCCTACGGACTTGCATGTTGGCTGATCACTGATGCGTGCAGGACGTGCGTTAGGTCTAACTGTCAATAGTTGAGTGTTAGAAGACTTGACGGTTAGTAGTGTTACATGGTCGTGGATGCGACATGATAGGTACATTGGGTGGGGAGAACATTTTCTTGTCGTATGGGCTTCTATTGCACTTCCTCTATAACCCGGTAGCTCCGCTGGAGATACGGGTATGAGCCTCTCAGGTTGGCCACTGTCATTTTCAACGTCATGCTCTCGGTCATGGTGCCCAAGTAGGGACTATACTAGATCCCATTACAGCCAGGGCTCATGCGACGAAAGGTTTGTTCTCACTGCATGTTCACTTTAGTTTGGTTAGATTACCTTATAGTGCCTTGTCAC
>JANAVB010027967.1:0-59023 GCA_029216955.1 Iris pallida
AAAGTGAAAAAATCCGCCTGGATCTTATATTCTAGCCCCTTTGTTGTGTTTCTCAAATCTTCAAACACTCTTCTGTTCTTTCTCTCCATATATGCCAGACCGTGCACAGTAGCCTAATTCTTGCTTTCGTATACCATTGGCGCCCCTCCTCCTGGACTCTTAAATTCTTTAAAGGTCTCCTCTAAGCTCATGGCATTTCTCTGATCCAAGCAAAGGATCATACGCTGACGCTGCCAGATGGCGTTAGTGAAATATGAATTGAAAAAAGATAACTGTGGGATTCTTTCTCACTAGAGCAGAGGATACAATCCTCTCCTCCAGCTGCAGGCCGAACTAACCAACCTGTCTTTAGTTAAGTCTGCATTGTGACGCTTGTATAAACAGTACTTGAACTTTGGTGCTGCATCTTTCAGCCAAAACAATTTTGCTTGAACTGATTTGGGACTCTTATATCTTACTTCCCTATGCTCTCTTGAGGGAAAAGACACCCGTGTCTGAATTCCAGTAATCTCTGCCTGGGATATTCTCTATTTGGATCCCTACGATCTTCCTCCTCCATCTATTAATGGCCGACCCCTCCTGAAAGTGCCACGAGCCATCACGAATGAGATAACTGACCTTCTCGTTGTTGTTCCTAATGTTGTGAATATCGAGTTCTACACTGTCAACTAGGCTTTCATGTTCTATCCAAGGATCTTGCCACATACTGGTGTCAACACCATCATGAATCACTCTCTGAATACTAGCCTTCAGCCTCGTCCTTTGTATAAGGGTAGACTTGAAGCTAACGGAGAAATTAGAGTTACTATGCATAGTCCAGATGTTGGCCCCCTTAACATACCTGTTATTCATCCAAGTAGCCCAAAACGACTTCCATTTGATCATCTTCCATGCAATTTTTAGAGCCGCCATGTCTCTGATAGTAGCAAGGGATCTGAGGCCGACACCTCCTACTTTCTTGGGACGACATAAATCTTTCCAAGCGATAGTTTGAAGCCCACCTCTCCAAACAAATTTGGCACACAGAATTTTAATCTTTTGCAGAGTTTTCTTGGGGAGAATGAAGACCTGAAGCCAATAAAAGATGATTGCATTAATCACGGCTCTTACAAGCTCGACGCGCCCGCCGAACGACAACAGTTGTGCTTGCCACCCCTCGAGCCTAGTCTCCACCATCTGGATCAGATTAGAGCAATCGATATGTCTAACATAAGTAGTAGCTAGCAGAACGCCTAAATATCTGACCGAAAGAGAACCAATATCAATCTGTAGCTGCGAGGCTCATCTCGACTTGGAAGTGCAGGTGCGGTTGAAGAACAGAGAGCTTTTGTCTCTGTTAAAGTGAAGACCAGAGGTGTCTCCAAACCCTTTGAGGATGTCTAACAGACATGGGATCCCCTCTTCAGATGGCTTGATGAAGACGAGCAGATCGTCAGCATAGATAAGGTGAGTAATAGAGGGCTTAACCAACCTGAAAATGGGAGAGATCATCTTCGAGTGCTTAGCGATATCCATAAGACACATGAACTTTTCCATAACCATCATGAACATGTATGCTGATAGCGGATCGCCTTGCCTAAGCCCTCTCGTACTAGGAATGAAACCTTCTGGTCTTCCTCTGATCATGATGGAGAACGTAGGAGTTAAGATGCATTCGTGGATTCTCTCAATCCACCATTCATCAAATCCCATAGTCCACATCATATGAAGGATGAAGTCCCTATTGACGGTGTCATAAGCTTTCCTTAAATCGAGCTTAACACATGCTTTGTCCCTCTCGACTTTATTGAAATCTCTAACAAGCTCATTCGCTAAAAGACAACTCTCCGAGATGCTCCTTCCTTCAATAAATGCTGGCCGATTTAGAGAGATCAGCCCTGACAGAATGGATTTCATGCGGCGGCTCATGATGTGAGCGATCACTTTGTAGACGAAGTTACAACATGAGATAGGCCTAAAATCATTCAGGGAAGAAGCCCCAACTTTCTTTGGGATGAGCGTTATGAATGTCTGGTTTAATTGCTTTAGAAGCTTACCCGTGCGGAAAAAAATCCCTGACCGCTTCAAGAAGGAGAATCTTAACTTTATCCCAGTGCTTGATGAAGAACTCATCGAAGAAACCATCGGGGCCCGGCATCTTGTTGGGTTTAGCCGCCAGGACCACATCCTCGAGCTTCTTGAGGGAGATGACTGCATGCAGCATGTCGATGGCTTCAACAGTCAAAATCCTCTTGCTGATAACGAGGTGCAGGGGGAAGAGTACTTCTTCACCATTATATAGATCTGAGAAGAAACTAACAACTTCGGAGCTGATGTCGATCGGATTATCAATTATCTTCGCATTTGGAGTCGATCAAGTGAGCTATCTGATTACGATTCTGTCTGGCTTTCACAATCCCATGAAAGAATTTGGAGCACCTATCTCCCTCTTTGATCCAATCACACTTGGCTTTTTGCTTCAGGGAAATTTCTTCGAGAAGCAACAACTTACTAACTTCTTCCTTGAGCTTGTTCTCCCTGCCCAAGCTCTCCGTGGTCGAGAAGGACTGATTAGATAGTTGAATCATCTCAAGTTCTTGAGACTTCTCAACTAGGAAAGCTTTACGAAGGTTTCCTAGCTATGCTTTGATCTTGGCCTTTACTGCTTTGAGTTTGAAAGAAAGTCTGAACTGACTAAAACCAGTCACATGGGAGCTCCACCCTTCATCTACCACCTGGTCGTAGCCGTCAAGAAGGGGCCATGAGTTGCAATACCTGAAAGGAGGAGGAGAGTTGATGGACCTGTCCCGCTTATGGAAGTTGATAAGAAGCGGCAAGTGATCACTCGGACCAGCGGCCTCGTCTTTCATCCTAATGTTCAGAAACATATCAAACCAGCAGTTATTGCCTAGCGCTCTATCGATTTGACACATAATATGATTCTCAGCAGCTTGATTACTCCAAGTCCATACCATACCAGAGCGTTGAAGGTCGGAGATGCTAGACCGAAGAGACCATTCCTGAAAATCTCCAAGGACATGGTCGGGGACTGGCCTCCCGCCTCTTTTCTCATGCTTGAACATAATGGCATTGAAATTTCCAATGAAGATCAATGGAAAAGATTTCACAATACCGTTACAGATGTCTTCAATGTCCTTCCATAAGGTAAGTCTCAACCTCCGATCATTGAAACCATAAACTGCTCCCACGAGCAAGTTCATCCCCCCTTCATTGGAGGTGCTGAGATTCAAAACGGAAAGCGCCTTTTCAAGTGTTCTTATTCCACATGACCCATATTCAAGCCATCTCATTGAGATGAAGGTTATGAACCGCCTCCCAGTTGATAGGGGTCCTTCTCTTCAGCAGATCAAGCGATTTAATTTTGGATTCCTGCAAAATAACAATCGAGCTACCGTGTCTCCTCATGAGATCCTGAATACTCCTCCATCTCCCTATCGAGTTCGTTCCCCTAACATTCCATGTGAGGATCGACATCAATAACTAACCGAGTGGTCCTTCGCAAGTCTCCCACTCATCCGAGAAGGTGTGGATGACTGATCTGAATTGGATGGATCAACATCTTTACCTCCCTGAGAGTTAGAATCCTTTCTCTACATCACTGCTGCCCATTGGGAATTAGGTTTCGTAAGACGAGTCTCCTCTCCTATCCCTATTATCAATAGATTTTAGCTGCTCCCTTGGGCCTTGAATGTCCTCCTGCATTCTTCTTTATGAGTTTAAGATCTCTAGCCTCTGCTAATGTCGGATCTTCTTTGGCGCCTGAGCTTTTTTTCCCAAGCGATCCTAAGCTAGGACCTTCTATGGCCAATACCTGCTTATTAGCCGGAGAGGCATGGCCGACTCTCTTGCCTAGAATTGATGGCCTTGAGCTATCTTCATGAACCATCATGCTCATTTCCTGACCCTCTGCGTTAATGGAAGCGTTTGCCGAAAAACCTTCAGTCGTATGAATTATGTCCATATCTTAAAGAACCTCCTTGCTGCTCGCAGACTGCCCCCCTTCAAGTCCCGTGTTAGTCTCCATCTCCCTCGGCTCTGTTACCCTCATACATTCATCTCCTGCTCTGAATTGCTCTTCCTCCTCAACCCCTATTGAGTTTTCCTTGGGCCCTTATTCTGTGGTGGGAGCCTCTGTCCGGGAACAATTGGTTTGGAGATGTCCGAAACTCTTGCAAATTAAGCACGACGAGAGAACCCATTCGTATTCTACCTTTTAAGAAAATACTTGGCCATTAGGAATCACGTACTCAACGACTCGTGGTAGACAGACCCCTGCTTCCACTTCAATGAAGAATCGAGCATAGGAGATCCTTGTATTCTTAGTCGTGGCTTCGTCTACTTTGATAGGAATTCCCAAAAGACTAGATAATTTCATAAGCATGGGAATACTCCAATATTGGATCGGAAGATCAGGTAATCTGACCCAAACTGGAGCCGAAAGGAGGACGTCTCTCTCGCATTGAATTCCAGTGGTCCAGCGCTTGAGGATTATCGCCCTACCGTCAAATGTCCAAGGACCTCCGTGCAGTATCTGCTCCATATCCTCTGCCATCCCGAAACGGACGAAGAAAAATCCGTTTTCTCAGAATGGTCTATTTTCCATTATGTATAACACCACCGTGTTCTTCCAGTATTCCTCCGTCACCTCTATGTCCTCTCCGGTGAACTCTGCCATCACACGACCTTCTTTACGAATTGGCTCGATGTATTACATCTCATCGATAGTCGAGGGACAGTTAGCTCTACACATCTTTGCCCATGTTCTTCCTTTCGCCTCTTCCCCTTGGCCCCTTGCTTCTTGGACGCTTCCACGAGGGTGACTGCTGGCCTTTTCTTTTACACTGAAAGTGTCTCTGGCTTCCTTTGGGGCTCCTTGCCCAGCTCTAGAAGTTGTCGATGACGGGAATGCTCTTTTCCTGTCGACTTGCTTCCTCTCTTCGTCTTGGGTTGCTCCGCTAATTTGGGCTTGAACCTGGCTCCCCATACTTGGCTTTTCCCCTTCCTACCACCCTCGGTCGGACCGACAGATGCCTAGATCCCCCTCTTTCTCCTACTTATTGCATCGAATCTCTATTTTGGGGAAGAACTCGTCGCCGTCTCTGGATAGTGGATCACCCTCCATCCTTTTCCCACTCCTCTTTCCTTCTCTCCTCGGCTTAAACGACGCTGGAGACAGTGCCCAAATATATATATATATATATATATATATATATATATATATATATATATATATATATATATATATATATATATATATATATATATATATATTTATTATTTATTTATTTATTTATTTATTTTAAATATATATATATATATATATATATATATATATATTTAAAATAAATATATATATATATATATATATATATATATATATATATATATATAATATAAAATATAAAATATAAAATATAAAATAAATATATATAAAAAGAATATTATATATATATATATATATATATATATATATATATATTTAATATATAAATTTTTTTTAATATATATATTTTTTTTTAATATATATATATATTATATATATTATATATATGAGATTTGAGCATATATATATATATATATATATAGATATATATATATATTTAGAGATATATATATATTATATATATTAGAATATAATATATATATATATAGATAGATATAATATATATATATATATATATATGACTCAAATCTCATATATATATATAATATATTATATATATAGTATATATATATATATATATAAAATATATATAAAATATTATTATATTTATATATATCTCTAATATATATAATAATATTATATAGAGATATATTATTATATAGATATATATATATATATATATATGAGATTGAGTCATATAATATTATATATATATATATATATAATATATATATAATATATTATATTATATATATATAGATTATAGATATATAATATATTATATATATATATGCTCAAATCTCATATATATATATATATAGATATAATATATATATATATATAATATATATATATATATATATATATATATATATATATATATATATATATATATGAGATTTGAGCATATATATATATATATATATATATATATATATATATATATATATATATATATATATATATATAATATATTAATATGAGTAGAGTGCAGCAGTGCCTTAAGTTCTTTAGTGAACCATTGAGTGGTTGGCCTTTGGCCTATTGCCCTGGCATTGGACTAGTGGCCATGGGCCTATGTTCTGCAAGGAGGTCACTTAGCAAATGAATTGTCATTGGCAGCTGCTGCCTTGACCTTCCCTGCAGACCACTTGGCAGCTGTAGGGAGTGAGCTAGGTCACTTGGCCTTGGGTTGGCCACTACCTACAGTTGGGTAACCAGCAGGGGATTCTTGTTTTACTGTACTTGGCCATTTGGCTATGGGTATATATGTGTTGGTCTTCAGTTGGCTTTAGTGTCAATTGAAGTGTGAAGAGGGGGTGCCTATTATGAGTGTCCTATATGGGTTTGTTATCAGAGGTTTGGTAAGAGTGTCAGGAGTAGGATGTTTGTATCTGAAGATATCCAATGATATCCTAATTTATGGTGTTAGTATAGGTAATTAGTTAGTTGGATGTTAGTATCTTGGCCAAGTTTGCAGAGTGATAGGAATCAGGGTTAGTCCAGTTAGGATGTTGGTTGGATTTGAGAGTTTGGAGCCTGCAGTAAAGGCAAAAGTGGAGAGCAGAACAGTCGAGCAGAACATAGAAGATTAAAAAGGGAAGATAATCTCAGAACTTGAAGTGGGGAGTTCAGTCGAATTGGGAAAAAACTGGACTTGTAGTAATGAGAGGAGGATTAGTTTAGTGATGAACTGAACTTTGGATAGCAGACATGGGGGATTGGTTAGGATAGGGTTGTTTATTTGGCATTAGCTGAGTTGTATGTTTCTATATATATATATATATATTTATATATATATATATATATATATATATATATATATATATATATATATATATATATGCAATGAATGGGAAGAGGATAGAGTGAAGGTATCCCATATATACATTGAGTTGTATTTTTCAGGTTAGTCGTGGATTCACTTAGCTTGGGAGTGACGGGTATACTTGCAGACGAAAAGCCTAGAGACTAATTAGATAGATGAGTTGTAGTCATTCCATATTTGTACAAGTTTATATTTTCTATAAAATGTAAAACTTGTGATCATTGTAAATTAAATTAACTTTGTGAATGAGCTTTATTTGTGATTTTGATCTTCATGGCCGTGACAGCGTTCTACCGCCGACACTGCGGCGTAGGCTGGCTTGGACACGTCTCGTATCCGTTTAAAAAAATGGGTGCGGATCGTGACAGATACATACAAAATATATATACATATCTATATATACCTACATCATATAAACACACACACTAAAATACCTGGATAAGGGGGTTTGCCCTTCACCTGTATGTGCAAGGCTTATCATGCCTGCACTCCCCTTCTGGAAGAGTCCCTGGACTGAACTCAATGTTCAGTCTCCAAATCCCCTTTCTAAAACTGTTTTCCCCTACAAATCCAACATGGTCAAACCCCCTTTAACTCAGTCCACCCTCATAAGTTCTTAGACTGAACTCAAAGTTCAGCCCAATTGAATGAGTTTCTCCTCACATGTCCTGCATATCTTTAGCCACAACTTCCTCTTCCCATTCATTGCATATGCCCATATATATGATACCTTCACTCTGATACTAGTCAAACTAACCCTCTATCCTCTTTATATATATATATATATATATATATATATATATATATATATATATATATATATATATATATATATATATAACAAATATATATTGGTTTCCAGTCAGGAATGGAACGAACACAATTCACTGAATGCAATTTCAAATAAAGAAAATGACTATACAACAGTGGTTAGACATCAATTACATGTTTTTGAAAATAAACAGGAAATACGGAAAACCAATAGAAAATAAATAGACACAAAATACTTTCTCCAACTGTTAGAAGTACCTTTGATATGTGATCGGTCTTGGGACAATTATGCGACACGGTCTACACGGTCTAAAGTTACACAGTCTACAGTTACACTGTCTACAGTTACACGGTCTACAGTTACACGGTCTACAAAAAATATTACAATAAAGAAACACTATCTACAAAATAATAATCACGATCTACACAGTTTATATGCAGTAATAATCACGGTCTACACTGTCTACTTTGCAATAAATAAATCACAGTCTACACTGTCTACAAGAAATAAATAAATTACTGTCTACACTGTCTACACGATCTAAGGTCAGATCACACATCGTTGGTACTTCTCATTCCCGACTCAATAATTTATAATAGAAAATAATCACATAACCAATGGCCAATCAATGAAATATAGTGAAAATCAATATCGAAATACAGACAATAAACTGTACTCGCCTGTGGTCCTTTGCTGGTGAAACCGACGATCCCGTTGGTACAGATTAGTCCAATTAGCTAGGTTTAATGCGAAGAAGTTCGAATTCATAAGAAAATGAGGAGTATGATTAGTCACAATCAAGGAATTATAATCGAAGAATTTACGTAAATAAATATATATATATATATATATATATATATATATATATATATATATATATATTTTGGAAAATATGTATAATATATGAAACTCTCTCTCTCTCTATATTTAAAATATTTTAGGTAGTTACTTGTACATTCTTGAAAAATCATTTTAGGGCTAAGGACTAATTATGTCAAATATATATTTTCTTGGTCAAACTATATTTTCTTAAAAATATACTATAATAATATTTTAGTAAATAACAATAATATTACTTAATAAAACTAATGAAACAAAATACTATAATAATAATACCCATAATAATACACAAATTCACATGTATGTATATATGCTGATATTTATTAAATGGTAAACCAATAATAATAATAATAATAATAATAATAATAATAATAATAATACTAATACTGACTATTATTCCTCCTCCTTAAATTCCTGAACCCAGTAATATAACACTAATGATAAAAAATAAACATCATGCATAATATACATTTGTTACTGTAATGAAGTAATACTAAAAATTACACTAAGTAACTTCTTTGTTCCCAATGTCCCTTTCAGAAATTTTAAGAAAGAGAGTGTTTTCTTTGGAGAGAAAAGTATTGGAGAAGAAGAAGAGGGAAGAGAGTGAGAGATCGAGCGAGAGAGAAGGAAAAAGAGAGCGGAAGGGAGAGAGACTAACCATGGTGGTCGTCGGCCACGGTGCAGCTCCGATGCTGGAGGCGCGACGCAGAGGTACAGACGTTCAAGCCGGGCGAGTGGCTGGCACGGAAAGCGTGGCTCTGCGGAGCCACCCGGGGCGAAGTACGGCGGTCCAGTTCGACGACGCGGGCCCGCGGTGGTGCGGGATGGAAGGCCGCGGTGGTGCCTGCGCTGGACGAGCGCGAGGAGGAGACGGCTTCGAAGGGTGACGTACTGAGCAGAGGAGGCTCGTGAAGAGCAGTGGAAAATCGGACCCGAATGCATCCGCGCGGTGGCGCAAGAGCACGGCTCACCGTACGATGGGGCCCGTCGTCCTTCCACCTCGGAGACAGCACCGAGCCTGGTTGACGCGGTGGAGGGGTCCGCCCCACTCGACGTGACCAGCGCGAACGCGGCGTCGGTCGAGGTCGGTTGCGGCGTGAATAGAGGACGAAGGACGGAAGCGACCGGGACGCGAGGCTGTGGTGGCGTTAACGTCGATGCACTGGCCGAAGAACCCGGTGTGGGACCGAGAACATCGCCCATACCAGGTGGATGCGATGGACGGCGAGGATCATGACCGGTGGCGTGGCAGCGATCGTAGATGGTGACGGAAGGTGAGAGTGGTGGTGCTCAAATTTGCCTATATTGGGTCCAGCATGTTGGACACGAGGATTTAGTTTATAGCTTATAATATTGGAATAAAATACAATGCCACGGACGCACGGGTCCGGACACGGATGCTCGAAGTCGGACCCGAGGCTGGACACGATAATTGTAGTGTCGGTTATTTTTGGGTGGTGATGAAAATGGGAGTGGACACACGACGGTGGCGGTGGTGTGTTTGCTGTAGGCGGGGTGATGATGACAGGGTGGTTGTGATGGTAGTCCGGGTGAGCATGGAGTCGGGGATAGGCAAAGGAAATTGGTGTTAGCTTTCGCGTTATAGCAACTCTCCTTCGGATAAGAGAAAAGAACGCACTGGTGGGTTAAATAAAGGGAGGGCTTATTATATTAGAGTCAACACTCCTAACTAGATAAGATTTTAGGATTTATATTAGGTAAATCTTTTCTCTAATCTAATCCAAAATAAATATTTAAAACAAAACTAATCTAATCACTTTCATATGAATAATATTTAATATATATATATATATATATATATATATATATATATATATATATATATATATATATATTAATATATATATATATATATATATATATATATATATATATATATATATATATAAACTCAATAATATCAATTTATTTAAATCTTTATCGAATAATTGATTACTAAAATCATTCAGAATAACATTCCATTTAATCATATAAATTCAAATCAATAATATTAATTTTTATCAAAATAATTTAAAGCATATAATTACAAATCACCTCTAACTTGAAGTTTCATCATAATAGGAATTTGAAATACTATCTAAATATTATCAAATAATATTTCTAGCAGAAATCAAATAATTAAATCTTTAAAATAATTGATAGTAATATACCAAATAATTTTACCAGTATAAATATCAAAAATTAAAATAATAGTTGATACAACAATTCTAGAATATTTTTTTTATAAATACAAAAATTTGTTGAGTAATTCGACAAATTTTTCCGTTAATCAAAATATCTATAATAGAAATTTAAAATGAAAGTTATTTTCTAACTAGAAGTACTTAAAGCCAGAAATAAATAAATAAATAATAATAATTCAAAATTCGGGAAGTGGGGTTACAAATCTACCCACCTTAGAAATAAATTCGTCCTCGAATTTGAGGACTACCAGGATAGACGGGCTTGGTAGCTCGGTGAAGAGGTAGGAAAATGGTAAGAAAACATTGATCAAGTAGATATACAGGAAAATTCTTCAAATAAGAAGATTGCTCAGCTATGGTGAAGATAAGAGGAGTAGATAGATATGACTTGTGGTTTGAATCTTGGGCTACGGTCTTGAATCCTAAATGCTCTAAACCGTTCAAAAATCTGACACCAAATGTAGCAATGACCAAAGGATAATTCGAGAGCAATTATGAAGTTTCAAGAGTGGTAGAAGGTATCCAATAATGCAGATAGAAAGGTAGTTTATGAACCATTGACTTTATTTGCTAGAGTGGACTACTCTAGTCCAGTCACTTGCTACATCGAGGAACCCTTTATTTCTTAGAGGAGCTTGCAATCCATGCAATACATAAATTCCGTTCTCAAAATTTAATTTAAACAAGGTTCCATAATAGAACGAGATTTGAGAAGTCAAGATCGTGATCTTTTTCGTGGTTATTTAAACACACGAGAAAGGGATATAAATGCAATGCAAGATCGCATCTCGACTCCCAGGTAAATGGAATAATGTTTACGAATGACACCACATTCTAAGAGATGGAGGCTACTTAATCGGTATAGGGACCTATCTCAAATAGTCCGATTTTATAGTCAACTATGGTGGTATGCATGGATGGGTTAAACTGGGTCTTAATGGGTTCTCCGATTGGACACCAATCGTTAGTTGGATGAACCCTGGATTTCAATCTATATAGACTGAACAAGGTTCCAATGATAAACTATTTTTTTTACTAGGTTAGGGTAACCTAGAATAGTTTTCCACCCGAGTAATTGAGCTTGTTGGGCAGTCAGATTGGTTAAATAGGTTTTGTAAACCCTGAAGATGCGCCTTCCTTGACTTTTATGTTTAAGTAGCATGAGAAGACACAATTAAATGGCACACTAGTGACATGTGCGTAGTGGGCTTCCAGTCGATCACAACTATATATTGGGTCGGATAAATTGAGTCAGAGTTGAGACTCTAGTGGAAGTCGGCAAGTATACCGGTATTATGGTAAGGGTTATAGCTAGTCCTTCCGTCCTGAAAGTCGTACCAGAAAAATAGAGTATAAGGGGACGTGTTTAAGTGGGACATGATATACCTAGATGAAGGTGGACTCGTCTAGATCATTGCATATGTAATTTGTTGGAAGGTAACAGCTGGTCTCGTGCTCCGAATATTAATGACACGGCCGAGGACACAAAATGATCTAAAAGAAAGGTGGGAGTCCAAGGGCACTAATCATCATCCTAATGGAAATTATTCTAGTCAATCGATAATTCTCGTATATCCCAAAATTTTAGGAGGCTTACAGTCTACCCACCTTAGAAATAGGACATGGTCTTAGGAATATTGAGGTTAGAGGATTCCCAAAGTCTGGATACTGTACCTCGACATCTTTGTTAATAGGGAATAAGGCACGGCGTATCGGAATACGGTAGATATCAGTCAATTCAAGGATCGTTCCTCAATAAATAGAGAACGAGTGTGTACAATGACACAAGGTCGACAAAATAGGATGATCTACTCGTCTATAATATACTAGAGTTATCGACGGGGTAACCAACTCTAAGGCACAAGATTTCTAACAACTGAGTCGTGAATTTCTATTTGTGCCAACCTGCCAGACTATCGTCACAAGAGTTTATAGTGATCGTGTATTGCTGTTGACAACTGGTAGATCATAATATGATAGGATATTTAAGCTATGGTATTGGCTAAGCTAGTGACTGTGGTGTTCCAACATTAATTAGGTCTTAATAATAAAATTTACATAACTAGAGTAATATTTGTTGGAAACCAATCTCGGGATGAGTGTCACGGTAAATGATTACCCTATTGTCCACTCATCTCATGTCTAACTGTGGGTTTTGGTCGAGGAAGGGTTGGTTCAAGGCTTAAGGGTTGCTAGTTAAGGCAAGCTTCCAGCAAATAATTAGAGACTCACAACATTTGGTTTCTTGAGAATAGATAGTCTCCTAGGTTGACGTTCTGGCTAAGGGTAAAACCCTAATCATTCTCAAATTCAGATGGCTCGAAAGTCTCAATAGTAGTTTGAGGGTCGATGGAAGAACGAGTAACTCAATCACATGACTGGCCGATGGTAGCTACACTTGTGCCTACCATTATATAGCCATGGGAATACTCTGTATCTCTCTACCATCACGAGCTTTCGTCTTTCCAAATCGGTGAAAGACAAAAACAATAAAGAATTCAAGGGAGATGTTACTGAATACAATTTTGTGATTCAAGGGCAAACATATAATTCAAGAGGAATTGTCAATGCAGTCGCGGATGAGATCCTAGAGACATCTACATCTCAATCCACGTAGGTTAATCAGAGGGAGAGCGAACCGGGTGCACTACGGTTGATCAGACCGTAATACATCGATTCTGATTAGACAATATGTTAGCAGGCGTTCCCACTAAACATATGCCTCGAATCAAGCTCGAAAACAAAGTGAGCTTGCAAAAACTAGGCTATAATAGCAACATTGGTCAAGATAGTCAAAATACTAGTACGCGAGATTTTGAAAGGAGGCACAAGTAGTTCTAGTTTTATGAGAATCAAAGCCCTATCCGATGTTCTTGCTTATACAGTCCTCCTGCTATCTATTTATCCATAAAGCCTTGGTCGACTAAAGGGTTATGGACTTCTAAATTCCATATTTTAGGTAACCCTATTAGTGCCAGTCAATTTTCTCGTCAATAGATCACAAGGACCACGAAATACTAGGTCGGAAGATACGCTACCCAACTTACAGAACTTTCACTAGTGTTGGCTTTGGATCTTACGGGACACACATGGCATTCTCCTATCCTCTATAGTATCATAAACTTGTAATCACGTCTGAAGTCATTTTACCGAGAATTATGCCTTGCCCGCATACTCGGGCTGTGGTAACCTTTGGATTCGTGAGTTTAGGGTGATATGCTATCCGATACTCTTCCTTATATTGACACAAGGGTGACTACGGTCAAAAGAGGACCACTAGCTTATAGTTTAGCAATATTCTATAACTTATATTTTCTTAAACTAATTTCAACTCTAGGGGTCGTGTCTTGCCAGTGCGCTACTGGCTGCAGTGAATCTATAGTTTCCAAAATTTAAATAAATGGTGACAGTGCGCTGCTGTCCTGCCATTATGAGTTAATTAACATTCCTTTTAGTGTGTGTGTTTATATGATGTAGGTATATATAGATATGTATATATATTTTGTATGTATCAATACCTTTCTTTGAGCATTGGACTGAGTTAAGTAGAAGGGATTAGTGAGGATTTGACCTGGACAGAGCCAGGGGTATGTGTCGACTGATACATGTATGGGATATATGGTTAAGAGCTGTAGCAATGCAGGGCAGGAGTCTAGGGGCAGATGTAACCACTGCAAATTGCAGCAATAGGACAATGGTACCAGTCTATTTCAACTGATGTACGGGGTTGAGATCAGTTGCCAACTGATTAGAAGAGAGAAGATGTGGACCTGGGTCTGTACTAGTGTATTAGAGAGTGTGTGGGTCATAATTAGATTTAATACTACAACCTTGATGCCCAAGTTACTGTGTGAAGTGTTAGATATTGGCAGTTGAGAGTATGGGTACTCCTACAGCAGAAAAAGGCAAGGATTTGAACAAGGAATGGAAGGAGCAGTTTAGGGGTAGGGGCTTTATAGATGTAAATAATTTTCCATGTAACCTATATGTGATACTTGAGTATTTTGTATATATAATCATGAGTTGGAGATATATACTGTTATTAGATACATGTATGAGATATCCTAGACTGATTTGGGGGTATATATATGTGTGTGTCTGCATGTGGGAGTCCCTATAACGGAGTATATTCTTAGTGCCATACTTTATGCTGCCTACAACAGGGGAAATTGAGGGATATGGGGTTCATGTACCCCTAAACTTTACAGGGCAGTAGCATCGGAGGTAATACCAGAGTGTTAAAGGGTAGATTCTTGTGAGTGTCCAATTAGCATTGTGTGTGGCTAAGTGAAATGTCTAGGAGTGTATCCAAATATTGGTATGTATCTCACAGTATAGTATAGTATATATATATATATATATATATATATATATATATATATATATATATATATATATATATATATATATATATATATATATATATGTATCTATTTGTAACTGGCAGGATATATAGTTGAATATATATGTAATTATATATATAGGTATGTTATATGTATACTTTAAATAGATGAGTTGTGGAGGTAATGAGATATAACAGTTATGATATAGGTTCAAGTTGAATTAGTTAAAATAGAAGATTAGAGAAGAGGGTTAGTATATATATAGCTAAGGTAACAACTATATAGGATATTACCTAGGAAATCAGTATAAAGGCTATAGCCTAAAGAGCCTACACTATACTAAGAGCTACAAGCCTAGAAACTTAGATATAGGCTTATACAACCTAGAATCGACTAATTTGACTAGTTTGACTAGTTTTCAATCTCAAACATGATATTGATACAATATTCCCTATTTAGGTCTTTGAGGCGCCGTATCGGACGTCGTTGATACTACACACCCGTTTGCAGGCGAGCACATTCTCTGATAATTTTCCATTCATGATATTTACTACGTTTCTTGTATCTAGTGTAGATATTCATAATTTTTGACACATTAGGCACATGGATTGGTATTTATGGATCCCGGCATGAGATGTTATTCCTTGTTTATCTTAGTGTATCTTGTGCAAGCCCTATTGTAGTTCTTGTGCAATATATGGACATCGATTTTTGAGGAGACTTGCTACCTTCTCGTAGAATCCCGTGTCGTAACGTGTCATGGTTGGATCCACTCTACCAGTCGGGGCGAGGAGGAGTAGTATAGACATGTGATCATACCTTTTCCGTGAATGATATTGTTTTTCCGTGAGTGTTAGTCATACATTGCACGTATGACTAGCCAGGCCATATTCCTGTGCAAGTTTCCAAGCCGGTCACTTGTTGAAACTAGTACTCACTCACATAGATAGATGATTCTTGACTCTTGTACATGCCATGATTAGTTTCTCTTATTCTTGCTCTAGTTTACAGTTTCACCCTTGCCATGTTATTTTTATGTACATTCGATTACTCTGTATATTCTCTCTATTTACTGTTTCATAGCACTTGCCATTTATTGGGAACGGTTGTTGGAGATGTGCTCGTTCCATCCTTACTAGATATTTTTTCAGACGACGGCGAGGACGAGTGTCCTACCTACTATGGTCCTCATGTGTAACGCCCCAGTCCCAAAATACGTAGAACTAAGTACGTAGACATGTCAACAGTATACATACGAAGTACAGAGGCCTTGTATGTATACATAAGCTGTAAAATGCAGTAAACCACAACTAACTAATCTTATCCACAAAATAAGGAAATAAAAGATATCATATAATGAATTGTTCTAATACAATATGTTGGACGGAGACACATCCACTACCAACCAAAATAAAAGGAAGAAGTACATGATACATAAAAGGGCTAAGTGGAAGTAGCAAGGAGGAACCAAGTCACGTCATCTTCGAATAAATGAAGAAGACCACGATCCCGGCTAGGATACCTGCGGAAGACATGAACACACACCTGGGGAATAACCAGGTCCTCAGAGGAACGTAACAAGATACAGAAAAAACAAGCTAATATGAACTATCAAAATAATAATAATATGCAAGACTCTCCTAGACACCAATATGCAAAAGGGAATGCTAACCATCTATGGTACAATTTAGAGGACAACTTTCATGCGCATGGGTGGGATTTAGGCTACACGTACATAACTGGCATCCAGTCATCCGTATCCGTCGGTAACGTCCAAAACGTCAAAGGGCATCTGCAAATATAAATCGCCACAGTTCTATCCGGAGACTGTGGTTTACCTGTTTGGATTTCCATACGCACTAGCGACTGTCCTCCCCCAATATTTCCCGCATTGACCAATTCACGTCCATGACCCACCCAGTTTTGTAACTGCATGAGTCTCTAAAACCCTAGTCATAGAAGTTACGAAGATCTACCATCACACGACTTTAGAGATGGCCAGTCCATAAGTCGTGCCCCTAGCAAAATATCTCAAACCGTGTAGTATGAGTGTCATGGCCCAAGGAGATATGAGGATATCCTCCAACAAGAAGGTAGTCCGCTAAAACTAAGTTAACATGCATATAGTAAAGTAAAACGACTAATAGAGTCGCTTGCACCCAAGTGTGGCTTGGACGCGCAGTTTATAACAATTAAAAGTAACAAATATGAAACAAAGTAAATAATGCAAAAAATAAATAATATGAAAGTTAATTAGCAAGGCATACTTGCCTGAGTCCTGAGCACTGTGGTAGCGAAGATCAGACAGGAAAGTAGGTGGAACAATGGCTGCCGAGGAACTAAGGTCCAAACAAACATCTCCGGATGCTGAAAATAGTCTATTATCTAATTATAATTAATACTGTACCTACTAGATTTATTTAATAAATTTTGAAATTAGTATATGGTGTAGATTTTCGTATCAGCTTTCCAAAAAACTAAACGGATCGCATTTTCGTGCCCGAAATCTCCCGAAATCACGAAAATATCGAAATATGTTTGTTTTTCGGACATCTAAAACTCAAATAGTTTTATAGAAATCTACAGAACGAATTTTGTCTATTAAAATATATTTTTTGGAAACCTTACCTCGATACGCTTTTTTTTTTTAAAAATGGAGGCAAAACGGAGTTCGGAGCTAGGAGATATCGTCGTTCCAAGTTGCTCTTGCTAATAAAAAGCGGGGCTGAATTCTAATGACAAATTTTAGAGTTTCTATTGGACTAAAAATAATTTCGAATTATGGCTGATAGAAGGGGGATGTATTGGGTTTATATAGGTATTTACTTCAAATTTATCTCCTAAATTAGATAGTATTTGATTTAAATAAATTGGAGTTTGCTTTGTTATGATAGGATATAGATAGAGATATTTTACTAGTAGAAGTAGGATTAGTGTTTATTTAAAATATTGCTTATATTTATCTAAATTATCTATAACATTATTTAAAATTACTATAGATAATAAATAGAGTTAATATTTATTTAAACAACCTTCATCTAATCTCATTTATACAAGCCGAAATATTTAATACTAATTTGACATTTATTCTATATTATGTAAATAGTGTACAATATAAGTAACATGTAAAAAGTAATAAAATTTATGAAATAAATCCTAAAATTTTGAAAAAAAATTGTATAATATAGTTTAGATCCTTAATGTACTAGAAAAATAGTTTTATATATTTTTATACTAAATTCACTAATGAGCACTATACTAATTATATGTAAAATAATACAAATTATATAATAAGTCAATAAATAGTTATTTAAAAATTCAAAAATTTCACAAATATTTATTTTGAAAAATCAGGGGGTTTACAAAAGTCTTATCTAGATAAGGACTAAGAAGAGTTTTAATTCCCCTTGGATTTTTCACTATTTAATTCAAATTAATTTAAAAGTAACTTAATCAAATATAATCCAATGTAGATAGATTCTACCTCTAATTTAAACTGTATTTAAATAACTTAATCTATTTTTTCAACTTAAATCACCATAATTAATTACATATTAAATCAACCCATATTTAATATACTTTTTTCAAAATAATATATTAGTGATAATAATTAATTTTGAAAATGCAAATATATATACACTCGCATGCAAAAATAATACTTACATAAAATACAGTTTTTCTAAATTACTAGTTATACTTGTACCATAAAATAAAATGGCCTTTTTTAAAAATAAAAATAAAGTTTGGCAATCCTCGGCGCGACGCATTTACAACTTCAAGCAATATAAAATATTTATCGTCTATTATTTTGAAATATTTTCTACATCTATATAATTAAAACGTTTTATAAAAATATGTACTTCGCACTTATTCGCACTTGACAAGAAATTTACGAAACGTAAACTCGTACGCGATGTACAAATACGAAGTACAAAAATCAATATCATATTTATAAAAAAAATTGTAGTAGAAATTTAGGGATTTTATATCCTACCCAACATACAAGAATTTCGTCCTCAAAAGTTAGGAATAGCTAGGGTAGGAGAGAGAGAAAGAGTTCATCAATACAGAAATACGATTAAATTTTTGGATGAGGCAAAGAAACGACGTTCGACACAAACTTGCATTGGAAGATCATGATTATGATATCTGCAAAAATACATCATGGTTATGGAATTGAAGAAGGGTCGCTAGTTAAGGTAATAAAATTTTGATAACATGAATTAGAGAATAGAAAGAAATTGAGTAGGTCAAAGAGAATAATTTAGACATTTATGAGAGATGGTTTCTTGAGCGAATATAGTCGTCTAGGTTTAAGGTATGGTTAAGGAAATAATTTGAATCATTTTCAAGTTTCAAGAACGATTAGAAGGTTACGATAATGAATCTAGGGTAGAGAAAGAAGGTAACTCAAGACGGGGATATAGTCACATTGGTTGGCCAGTGGTTAACTATCTTGGCAATAGAGGGTGGGCAACTAAGGAGATATCAAGTACGAGTGTTTGTCTTTCTAATATAGGCGAAAGACGAAAATAATAAAGAGTTCGAAGAAGATATTATCGAATACGAATAAGTGGTTCAAAGACGATTGAAAATTTTCAAAAAAATTGCCAAGGCAGTCGCGGATGGAATTCTAGAGGCCAAGTTTGACTATGTCTCTATCCTCGTCGAACAATATATGGAAAGCGAACCAAAGTGCACTAGGTTGATCAGACCATCATGCACCGATTCTGATTAGACAATATATTAGTGGGCATCCCCAATAACACGTATGTCATTAACAAGCTCGATAAAAGAATAAGCTTGCAAAACTAAGGCTAAATTAGCATCATAAGATAGTCAAAATATAAGTAAGGAATACTAATGAAGGAATAGTCGAAAATCCATTAAAATCTAAGTCTTGCCCGAAGTTTGGGCTTATGTAGTCGTCCTAGTGTTTTCTTATCTATGGCTTGGTTGACTAGATAAGTTAGGGTCCTCTGAATTCTATAGTCTAATTAAACTTATCAATATGGGTCACAAGGACAAAGGTTTGTTAGGTCATGAGGTATTCTACCCAACTTACAAGAGTTAAACTAGTAGTATAATGGACAATGGGTCAAGCAATCAAGATAAAGCACAAAGTTAAGCATTTAAGGAATTAAGTAGAACAAAATCACATATCGGATCGAAAGAATTGAGTCGAGGTTGAGTCCCTATCCTTGGTCGAAAAATATATCGGTAGCATGGTAAAGGTAATAGTCTAGTCTTTTGACCCGAAAGTTATATCATAAAAATAGAGTACCAAGGGATGTGTTTGAGTGGGACGTGATATACCTACATAAAGGTGAGCTCGTCTAGGTCTTATATATGAAATTTGTTGGAAGGTAACGGCTAGTGTTACACTCTAAATATCAAAGTCACTGTAAAGGACACAAAAAGATCTAAAATAGAAAGTGGGAGTTCATGAAGTGACAATTAATGCACAAACATTAAAGAAGATCAAGTTGAAGCATGAAATAAAATTAATTTAAGGAATCTAGTAAAATAATTTAGGGACACAGTTTTCAGAGAGAAGATAGTCTCCTAGATGAAAAAGTCAAGGAACGATTAAATCATTACTCAAATTGCAACGGTTAGTAGGTCACGAGGGGCGGTCAAATGAGTCAATGTTGAGATACAGTCAAATAGTTTGGTAGATGACTAACTACTCTTGAGTATACACTACTATATGGTCATGAGTGTTATAGCAATTACTATCCATCTTGGTTGCCTCTCAATACAATATCTAAATCTATTAGTTCGAATCCCTCAAAAAGTTTTCTCAATAATATTCTCAAAAATAATCTACCATAATTTGTATCCTCTCTAAGCCGTCGACTTAAAAACTTAATTTTCTTAAATCAATCTCGAAGTATCCCTTATCACAATTATATTATCAATCCAACCTTTAAACTCAAGATTTCATGAACCATAATTTATTTTTACAAAAATTTTTGATATCCATAATCACAACTTTTAACTCAAAATCTAAATAGATTTATAAATCATTAATCATAGGACACAATTTGAAATTTGAAATTTTCTCTCAAACTCGATTTCATATCTTCTAAAATATTTTAAACCAAAATTTTACTATCATCACCTCAAACTTAAAACTCAAAATTAGCAATCTTATAAATCAAAGGATCCCCCCTTTTTCATAATCCAACTTTAACTCAAAATATAACTCAGTTTATAAATCATAGATCATATTACAAAATTTAAAAAATTGAAATCTTCCTCAAAGTCGATTTCTTATCTGTCAAAAATATATAACTACCATGAGTCATAAATATCCTAAAATTAGGATTCAATTTGTTTTCTCAATTCTACTATCCTCTTGTGTATACCACTTAGTAGTAAAAAATTTAACAATCTTTTAAAGACGGTAATATTGCTACTACCCAACTTGGAATTAAATAATCCTTAAGGTTAAAAATGCCTTTATAACTCAAATAAGATCTCAATGCATATCAATTGTCCATGTAATCCCTGTGTTTGACCTATGAGCATATACCAGTGTAGTCATCTTCCTAACCGACATTAAATGATAAGATTACGGTAGGAGGAGTTCTAGCAAGAGAGGAATCAAGGAAGTTGATTGAGAGATCGAAATGGAGTCAAGGGAGGAGATCAAGTATGTGGATGAGATCCTTAACTCTATTCCTATATGCAGGCTCACATCGGTACAATAACGTAACCGAAGTGATATACTTGACCTGCATGAGCCACCACAAAAACATGTAACGCCCCAGTCCCAAAATACGTAGGACTAAGTATGTGTAGAAGCATGGAATTTCACAACCAAGAAAGCCCATGCGCCAGACACTACATGCGCCAGAACTCGGACAGAACACTTCACAGCAAAGTCAATAAGTATAGACATTTGAAGAAGGACTTTTTATTTATATACAAAAGTCTATTATATGTCTAGAAAAGGTTGTACAAAGGAGAATTTCTACAAAGAAAATATCCTAAGTCTACAGCCAGCGGCCACCATGCGCCTCCAGATAGGCGCAGCAGTCACCATGCACCGCCAGTTAGGCGCAGCAGATACCATGCGCCTCCAACCAGGCGCATCCCACCATCTCCTCAGCAGCTCAGTTATGTGCATCCAGCTCAGTTATGTGCATCCCTTCAGCAGCCCAGTTATGTGCCGCTCTTCCAGCCAGGCTCACCTGATAAGTGCTTCGACTAAATAAAGCATTTAACCCTCTGGCTGGAACCAAGGAAGAGAAGAGCACCGCAAATCTGTGGCCAGTGGAGGCTTCGAAAGAGCCTCCAAAGACCAAGGAAGACCATAATCGAAATACGACTAAAGGAGCAGCTTTCAACACAACCAGAGTGGACGACACCCACTTTGAAGGAAGAAAGAGCCTAGCACCGCCATTCCGATCTACGGCTCTTCCGGAACAACGGAGACGAGGCCCGAACATCCCTATCTTTGGATGCAACAGGCACCTTTCGCCTGCCTCAGAAGCCCTCCACTCCGTCTTTTGGATGTAACAGTCACCTTCAAGTGCATCAACGACGACATGGCATCTCATCTTCACCCTCGGGAACACTTCGTCAACAGAATGCACCCGAATACCCAAGTTCATGTTGGAGGTACGTGAGACAGCGAGAAGCAAACCTTCTCTCCATGCCACTATTTATAGGCCGGGCAGATCAAACCCACGCGCCAAGTGGATGGCTCTCCGAATTCCGTGCAATGAACTCAAATTAAATGGATGAACCAGACGCCTCGACTTCAGCCAAACGGCTATTTAAAAGCACTCGAGAAGCGAAACAGCCGCATCATTAAAGACGTGTCGGATGTGCCGGCTGGACAACGCATCACACCCCTTCAAACACCAAGTGCCTCCCACAGATGCGCCCTGTACCGAGCGCATCACAGAGGATGCGCCCCCATACGTCCCCATACGCCTAGTGGAACGTCAACCAACGCGCCCACTCAGCTGTCCATCGAATGTCACCAACATTAAATGCTGAACTGACAGAGTTGGCAGCACGCCTCCCCAAGTCTGAACGGTTGACAGCTTTTACAGAAAACGAAGCGTCCACAACGTCAGCATCATCATGACTTTACCCCGACGGCTACTGCCACGTGGCCACCCAACCATACGCATGCGCCTCAAAAGCCATGCGCCTTAGACCCTTCACTGATCCCTAAAGACAGAAGAAGAGTCTCCAGTTGAAGCTTTGCATGCGCCTCAAAAGCCATGCACCCCAGACTGATCTCTGATCCCGAAAGACAGAAGGAAAGTCGCTCGCATGCGCCTCAAAAGCCATGCGCCCAGAACGGTTCGTGACTCCTAAAGGTCACGAGCCAAAATCTCATCATGCGTCCAATCCAAGGCGCATCCCACCAAATCATCCCCTCATCAGATCCGAGATCTCCGAGCCATGAGTCGACGACACGTGTCCTTTGACTCAACTTATCCAAGATTTCAGCAACAGAAAGATCTTCTCCTCTGCTACGTGCCGGTTCACAACATCAGTATGAAGAATTCAACCTCTCGAGTAGGGCGCATCATCTATGCACCTCCATCAGCAATCTCCACGTGGCGTCCCCACGTACCAGCACATCCTACATATGCACGCATGAGCAGCCAACCTGTCTAGCTATAAATAGAGGGATCATTTCCTTCTTCCAGACACATACGGACAACGTACAGAATCCACAAGGAACATACAGAGAATCACCAGAGAGGCAGAGACAGACACTCAACGTCTTCCTCCTCTCGGCAAGCTCCAGCACCCAGAGCAATCTACACCTTCAGAGAACCGATAACCGTCGTCAGCCCGTCAACGGAGTCAACACATTACCACTCGCTCTATTGGCACTAAGGACCCAGATTAAACAAAAGTGTACTCCTAGGACTACATCTAAGTCCTATATTGTAACACTGTTCTGTTTGTGTTAAAGTTTCAATCAAACAATTTTAATGGCAAACAAGCTGGCGACAACGCTGGGGACCTCTTTCTCCTCTTCCGAGAAAGTCGTGTCATAGGCCGACGACGTGAAGGTGGGCTCCTCCCACAAGACGCTGGTCGTGCGCCTCAATCAACAGGAGTACGAGGAGTTCATTTCTGATGGAAGTGCGAGTCCTTCGAAGCGGCTGCCGAAGCCGAAGAAGACCCGCCGTGTCTGGGTGCGCAAGGTCGATGCCTCGGGCACCACCACTGAAGGGAATGCGCCAATCCAGCCCTTCCTTCCTGCTGACATTCTCAGCAACCAAGGTGCGCCCGCTGACGCAGCGCATCTCTCGGGGAAGCGTGCGGCTGACCACGTTCCCCAGCCATCTCCCTCTCAGGCGAGGAAGATGCGTCGACGGAGCAGGGGCACAGCCAATGCCCCGCGCATCACCTCTGATGCGCCACAAAAAGTCTCTGTCTTTGACAGACTCACTCGCTGTAATGGCGAGAAGAATTTAGATGCTGAGTACTATGCACCCCAGCGGGCTAGTACAAAGAAATCTAAGGCGGCACGGGCCATGCGCCACAAACGTGCTATGCCAGCAGCAGGCCAAAGGCATGCGCTCACAATCACGTACGCTGCCGATGGCAAGCTGTACAAGGTCGAATCAGGTGCCTCTCTACCAAAAACGAGTCGACCTTCAAAGTCCTCACCTCACTTGGGCGCATCTACTGCGTGCACAACCAAGTCGAGCGAGGCAAATTCAGTGGTCTTGAACTCCCGCGCCTCCTCTGGTTGTGCGTTTGAGGTCCGTTCAAGTCACTTCAAATGTTGTGGTTCTCCCACTACTGATCGTGATGCCTGCTTGGTATTAGATCAGGGGGCGCAGCACTCACCTGTGCACCCCGGCGTTTGGCCTTGCCATGCGCCTGAAAGGGGTGTGAAGGTAGCACTCTCCTCCAACGACCTGCGTAACGTGATCACTCACAAGCGCCGGTCAGGAGAATCGACCAACAGGCACGATGTGCCTCTTACGGGGCATACTTGTGCGGTGGTCACCATCAACTGCTGTTGCAAGGCAGCAGTACCACCAAGGCAGTCAGTCTTCCAGCGGCTGCAATCATCGACACCCCTCCGACATCGCCTCGGGATGAAGGTGTCAACAGAAGAGGAGCCAAGGGTTGCCTCATGCAACGTGATCTCCAACTCCTCGTCAGTCCGAAAGACGACTGGCAATTCCTCGTCTTCATCCAAAAGCCAGCCGAGGAAAACCAAGGCAGCTGTCTCGACCTCTGGAGTGTTCGAAAGCACTCGGTCGAGGAAGAAGTTCTTGGAGGAAGCTGGGGTAGTCAGACCCTTGTTGAGCCTCCTTCCGAAGACGAAAATGTCCAAAGCACAGCTGCGGCGGATCTTCATCTTCGAGGCGAAGTCAGCCTCCCAGAAGCCCCTCAAAACGAGGATGTTCCCCAGGACACGGCTGGGGGTAGAGACGAAGAGGCCCTTCAAGACGGAGCTGAGGACAATCAGGCCCTTGCAGATGCGCCCGTCGAGAATGACCTCCAGAATGTGGCTGGGGGTGGCCAAGGTGAAACACCAGGAGAGGTGACTCCCCCACATGAAAGTGAGGCCGAGAGCGAAGCCTCAACCAATCCCTCCACTCCTGGCCGCGTCATGACAGTATACATGACTGGGGGTGATTCCGAGTCTGATGCGCCGCCGCAGGACATTGTCCAGCGCATAGACTCATTAGAGGGAGGACTCAAAACCCTCTCTGCCTCTATGCAAGCACTGACTCAAGCAGTGTTTGATATCCGTTCGGCCTTGACCAGAACACCTTCAACCGGTCCCGACCCAGGAGTCAATGGGGAGTCGAGTGTACCCCTTCAACGGGCACCCTCAGACACAGAAGCACCCCGGACGTCGGAGCCCTCAAACGCTCCACTCCAGAATGTACCACCTTCCCCGACTCCTAGCTCCACGGAGGATGTGGTCGAAATGATCAAGGACTTGCGGGAGCGCTTCGAGTCCAAAAACAGACAAGAGGAGCGCCAGAAGATGGGCATTCCCCAGCCTTATCCCCTCGAGTGGAACAAGGTGGTTTATCCTCCAAAATATAAACCACAAACACTCACGCTGTACGACGGGAAGGACTCTTCGCGTCGGTATCTGACATATTTCCAGTCACAGACGGGGCATCTTCCAAAGGAGGACCCGCTCCTCACCAGCATCTTTGTTGGGGCCTTAAAAGGGGTGGCGTATGACTGGTATTGCAGCCTCCCCGACAATTCTATATCGTCCTTCGACGACTTGACGTGCCTCTTCCTCGATCGCTTCTACGACAGCGGAAAGGATATGACGATGGCATCTCTCATAGAGATACGCCAGAAGGAGAAAGAAACGGTTCGGGTGTTCATCGAACGCTTCCGACAGGCCTGTTTCAGGCTACCTCCAGGCATGCCAGAACATGCGCTCCTCTCCTCTTGCAGCATGAACATGTTGCCTGCAGTAAAGCTCTGGCTCAACTCTACTCCCCCTCCCGACTGGAGCTCCCTGATCATCGAAGCTGAAGCCGCAAAAAAGAAGGCGGCCAATGTACGTCTTCTGGGTGTCAGCTTCCCCGCCTTTGATGATAAGGGGAAAATGTCAGCAGCCAACAACTCCGGACGAGAAGCAAAGGGGAAACAGGCATTGACTGTTAATGCCTCGAAGGGCGCATCTGCGCCTACTCAGAAGCCTCCACTGGCACCAAGACCCAAGGAGGTGTATTCATTCAATGACGAAGACACCCTGCAACTCTTTGAAATACTGAAGCATGGTGACAAGATCAAGCTCCCGGACCCAAAGCGGCCCGATGAAGTCGGAAAAGTGGATAACCCGAGGTACTGTCACTACCATCGGTTTGTCGGACACCCGACCAAGGACTGCTACGTCCTCAAGAATTACATCCAGCGCATGATCAATGCGGATGTAATCTTCGTCGACTATGAAGAAAAGACGGTGTCAGCCAATGTAGTGTCACTTTAGTTCGGTACCTTGCCGCCGACTACCACACAAGATGGTATCGTCCCCATCCCTAAGGCGACAATGGAGGTGGTGAATTTGCCACCTACCCGTGACAATGCGAGTGGACTCATCCCACTCACCACATCTCGAGGAGAGGTCCTCTGGGTTCACCCCAACCTCGTCTCCGAGGTGACTCAATCGGAGGTATGCTCTACCTCCAAATCAAAAGGCGGGAAGATCAAGTCTTGCCGCACGGTCTCTTCTTCAACGGAAGAGGCACTTCCAGTACAGACGCGTGCACAACAGAACGCCCAGCCCGGCGAAGCTGCCGCCGAGGTGGTGCCTCTTGGCACCATCCCTGAGGAGGGCCCGTCTAAACCCTCAGCAGCCAATAAGCAGAAGCAGGTGGAGGCTCGTTTCGACAGACCTCTACGGAAGGAGAATGCTTCGGGGCTAGCCAAGCCCCACAACTTTGACATACTGGCACAACTGGCCAGTACTCCTGTACGCCTGTCTTTGTTTGAGCTCCTGCGTCTTTCCAAAGACTTCCGAGAAGCTCTCTGCGAAGCTCTGAAGGACGCTGAATCCTTTCTCAGTCAGGTCAAGCAGCCTGAAGACCTCCCAACTACTTGTGCACACTGTCATTGTGCGGATGAAGTTATCCCAAACATAACTTTCACCCAACAAGACTTGCTGCTCAAGCACCACCGACATAACCGACCGCTGTATTACACAGGGTACAACGGTTCAGTCAAGGTGAGCCGGATTCAGATCGATCCGGGGTCTTCCCTCAGCATCATCCCGAAGGCGCTGCTATCAAAAGTGGGGATCCCAATGTACCGGCTGGCGCCCTCCAACACAACCATCAGTGGCTTCAACGCTAGCAAAAGCGAGCCACTGGGCAAGATCCGACTGAAGTGTCACATCGGCAACCTCAAAACTGAGGTGACTTGTTATGTGGTGGATGCCGAGGTCAACTACAACATCCTGCTCGGCCGACCATGGCTACATGAGTACATGGTGGTGCCTTCCACACTCCACCAATGCATGAAATATGTATCCACCAACGGCGTCATCCGGACGGAGTTTACAGACATCGATCCTTTCAAAGGGATTGAAGCCTACTTCACCGATTCCGACTTGTACAAGCCACTTGACGAGGAGAAAGCCAACGATGCTGATAATGAGGCAGAGACGGCAACTGAGCCAGACACGGAGCCTGAGATGACTCCAGACGCCCCTTTGAAGATCCGACTGAAGGGCAAACCACCCCAGAAGGTGCCTCCAATGAGCATCAAACTATCAGAAAAAGCACCGACTCCTGAGGCTCCCCTGAAGATACGCCTCAAGGGAAAGCCGCCTCAAACATCGGCTCCCCCAGTGGCAAAATTACAGGGGAAGGCACCACTCACAGGAGGCGCAGTTGAGGCACCTCTGAAGGTGCGTCTTAAGGGCAAGCCCCCGCAGTCATCCAAGATGCCAGAGAGGGCTCACATAACCCTCTCAGACCCCAAAGACAAAGCTGTGGTGGATTCTCCTGATCCGACCCCAGTGCTTACAGATGAGGAGCTTGGCGAATATATCTCTGCTGATGTAGATGCACCCTCCTTAGACAATGTAATCCCACGGGATAAGATCTCGTATTTTATCAATAATAGAGTGTCTTTTAATTATTCTTGTCTTCCGCACTGGAATACCATGTATACATTAGATAACGCTCTACGGTCGTTGCAAACACAAATAACGACCGTCCATCATGTAAATCGAGTAGTCCCATCTCAAGGAGTCTGTTTCATAGCCCCTCCACGAAGCCGAGACGAAGGATCCATCATTTTGGACAAAGTCGAGCGTCATCAAGACCTTCCGCCACTCGAGCCAGAACCTGATACCGGCAGAGTACAAGTCTATCGGTACACGGATACGGCAAAGCACATCATCCAAAAGATAGGCTACGACCTAAAAAGCAACAAAGGCCTAAACTACGGCAAAGGTCGACGTCTCCCTCTCCGGCTTCCAACACCCAAAGGAAAGCCGCAAGACTACTACAACATAACTCGACGGGGGGTAGGCTATGTCACGCCGCCATCAACTCCTGAGAGCTCAAACGCAGAAGACGTAGAACATTCCCACTCGTCCGAAGCGTCGACTTGGGATTCCGATACCAGTATCGGATCAGTCTTTAGGAAAGTGCTGTCAGCTAACATGACGTCAGCACAACCTCAAAAAGGCGAAGGCGAAGACCAAGCGCCGGAACCCTTCGAAGAAGAACCCTGGGCTCAACGCCTAGGAGAACAATGGGAGTCTCGTTTTGAGTTACGTGAACCTCCCACCGAAGACGAAGTCGAGCAGATCGACCTCGGCGACGAATCTTCTTCCAAACCCATCTTCATCAGCAAAAGCCTAGAAGGAGAAGACCGAGAGTCTCTAATCCAGCTGGCTAAAGAGTACATCGACGTCTTTGCCTGGAGCTACGAAGATATGCCGGGACTCGATCCACAGATCGTAATGCATAGGTTGAACATCTTACCTGATGCCAAACCTATCAAACAACAACAGCGACGTTTCCGTCCGGATATTATGAATGCCATCGATCAGGAGGTGGATAAACTCTTGACCAGCGGCTTCATCCGTGAGGAACAGCACCCATATTGGGTAGCCAACGTCGTACCCGTCACCAAGAAGAATGGGAAGATACGAGTCTGTATCGACTTCAGGAACCTCAACTCTGCTTGTCCGAAGGACGAATTTTCGCTTCCAATCATCGATGTGATGATCGACAACACATGTGGCTTTGAACGCATGTCCTTCATGGACGCGTATTCAGGCTACAATCAAATCAAGATGTTCCCCGATGACGCAAAATACACGTTATTTAGGACTCCGAAGGGTGTTTTCTGCTACACAGTAATGCCTTTCGGCTTGAAGAACGCCGGTGCAACATACCAACGAGCTATGGGCACTATCTTCCGTCAACATCTTCGCAAGACAGTCGAATGCTATGTTGACGACATCGCAGTCAAGAGCCGCCTCAAAGGAGATCACCTCCAGGATCTGAAGACAGTCTTCGATCTCATGCGGGCACATCAACTAAAAATGAACCCCGCTAAATCCTTCCTGGGGGTTTCTAGCGGCAAATTCTTGGGCTTTGTCATCACGGCAAAAGGCATCCATGTCGATCCCGAGAAGACCAAAGCCATCCTCAACATGGACCCTCCGAAGAATCTTCAGG
The DNA here is from genome assembly GCA_029216955.1 of Iris pallida. NCBI lineage: Eukaryota > Viridiplantae > Streptophyta > Magnoliopsida > Asparagales > Iridaceae > Iris > Iris pallida. The sequence goes on from JANAVB010027967.1 coordinate 30,328, forward strand.
AACTTCGGGGCTTACAGGGACGTCTGGCATACATCCGGAGGTTCATAGCAAACCTCTCTGGTAAATGTCAACCCTTTACTCAGCTCATGAAGAAGGGAGTCTCTTATGTCTGGACAGAGGAGTGCCAAAAGGCTTTCGACGACATCAAAGCCTACTTGACGAGCCCACCAGTCCTGGTGGCACCTGTCGCCGGCAAACCAATTCTCCTCTACGTCCGTGCCATGGATCATTCCCTTAGCGCTCTGCTGGCTCAAAACAGCGATACAGGCTATGAGCAAGCAATCTACTACCTCAGTCGAACCCTCATTGGGGCCGAACACCGGTACAACCCCGTTGAAAAGGAGTACTTGGCTTTGGTGTTTGCCATCCAGAAGACTCGTCATTATGTCTCGGGCCAGACAATTCATGTCATTTCCTGAGTCAATCCGCTCAGAGTCCTCATGACGAAGCCAGGATCATTGAACTCCTGGCTAGCCACATGGGCGATCTTGCTAACACCGTATAATATGGTGTTTGTCCCACAAAAAGCTGTTCAAGGTCAAGCTCTGGCTGACTTTTTAGCTGCACACCCCATCCCAGAATCCTCAAAACTCTATGAAGACATCCCGGATGAGGTCCAAGAATCCAACGTCACCGAAGGAAGCTCCGTTTGGCGGATGTTTTTCGATGGCGCTTCAAGAACAGGCCCCAAAGGCCAAATCATCACAGGAGTGGGGGTAGTCTTAGTCTCCCCCGATCAGTTGGTCATCCAGCGTGCTTACTCCCTTTCGAAGCCGTACTCCAACAATGTTGCCGAGTACAACACACTCATCATGGGACTCCAACTCGCACAACAGCTGGGGGTGGACCATCTGGAAGCCTACGGTGACTCAAAACTCGTCGTGAACCAGATTCGGGGGCAATAGAGGTTCGCCATGAAGATCTGATCCCTTACCACGAAGTTGCATTGAATATCATCTCAACCTTCACTGGGTTCTTCATCGAACATGTACTCCGTCTACAAAACTTGGAGGCCGACGCTCTGGCTGGCCTCGCGGCCTCATTGGCAGCGCCCCTTGGGACTCAACACTATGTCACGGTAACTGGCCGAGACTTGGTTTGTCCTAGAAACAACCTATGCTTGCGAGTGGCTCACGCCATGCCGACGAATACTGGTGTTAATGTTCGAGACTGGAGGTTCCCGTTCATCGACTTCGCTGTCTACGGAATCCTTCCAGAGGACCCGAAGGAAGCCGTCTCAGTCAAAAGATGCTCTCTTCGATTCTACTACGATACAGCTACCAAAATGCTGTACCGACGCTCCTTCGATGGGCTCCTCCTTCGATGCCTGTCCAACGAAGAAGCAGCCGAAGCTCTTCGAGAAGCTCATGACGGAACTTGCGGAGCTCATCAACCCGGTCCTAAGTTGCAGGATCGACTGCGACGTATGGGTTACTACTGGCCAACCATGGCCGCCGACGCTGTTGAATATGCTAAAAAGTGTCACGCATGCCAACTTCATACAGACTTCATACATACACCGTCTGAACCACTACATCCTACGGTCGCCTCCTGGCCCTTTGAAGCCTGGGGCATGGACATTGTGGGACCAATCACCCCTCCTTCATCAAGAGGACACCGCTTCATCCTGGCCATCACCGATTACTTCTCCAAATGGGCAGAGGCAGTCCCATTGGCGGAAGTAAAGAGCTCCAGGGTGGTCTACTTTATCAAACACCACGTTATCTACCGCTTCGGGGTACCCCGGAGGATCATCCACGATAATGGTCCTCAGTTCATCAGCCATGTTTTCAGCAGATTCTGTGACAAGAATCGTATTCAAAACGTGGCATCAACCGCCTACAATCCGGCAGCAAACGGATTGGCCGAGGCGTTCAACAAGACTATCGTTAGGCTGCTCAAAAAGGTCGTGTCATCCAACAAACGCGACTGGGACGAAAAGCTTGGCGAATGCCTTTGGGCCTACCGTACAACGGTACGGACCCCAACAGGCAACACACCATTCTCCCTGGTCTACGGGAGCGAAGCGGTACTGCCTCTCGAGATCCAGATACCCTCACTCCGCGTAGCAATAACAAACAAACTCACAGAAGAGGACAATCAACGTCATCGTCTACGGGAACTGGAGGCACTCGATGAGAAGCGTCTCCTGGCTCAACAACGCATCGAACTCTACCAAGCCCGTATATCACAGGCTTTCAACAAGAAGGTCAAACAGAGGACTTTCCAAGTTGGCGACCTGGTTCTAGCAGTCAGAAGGCCAATGGTGTTAACTCACAAGACACCAGGAAAGTTCGAGCCCAAGTGGGAAGGACCTTTCATCATTGAGACGGTATACTCAAACGGTGCTTACCGCCTCGCCAAATCCAATGGGGACTTGTTCATGATGTCCATCAACGGCAAGTTCCTAAAGAAGTACTATTCTTGATCCTTCAGACATGTGCTTCCCCAAAGGGGATCTGTGGGCCCAATCATCGGGGCTCACACACAATCTCCTTCCACAAACTCATACGCTTCTGGAACCCAGCTGTTCCGTGACATCCTTCAGTAGAAAGACAACCACGTCCACATCACCTCTGAGTTGTTTCTCTACACCCTACAAAGCAGAATCTTACACTACGTAAGCCGATGCTACCCTTCATGTTTACCACGTCCACATTACCTCTGAGTATACATCTCGTACAAACAACCCCTGCGTTGTCGTACATTGAACGCAGAACTTCCACGTCCACATCACCTCTTAGTTGTTCAGCGTATCCCCCAGGATCATTCCTACCACGTCCATAATACCTCTGAGTAGGAAGATTCTATCATTTTGGACCCAATGATTGCCATGTCCACATCACCTCTGAGCAAACATGTTGGTTCCTTCAAACTTATTATCTGTACCTAAAAACCAAGGTGCGTAAAAGATAATAGGTCCACACAAATCATCAAATTCATAATAACAAAAATGAACACATCACAGAAAAGGTTGTGTACTTCTTTATTTTCTAAAAAAAAGGAGAGTACAGAACTACACTATCCCCCAGCAAGGGTTGCAAAAGAACAAAAAAAAGGGAGAAGCTACAGTCCCTGAACCTCTTCAGGGTGGGCTGAGAGCTCTCTGACTCGACGTCTTAAGTCGGCTGTACGGGTCTCCACAGTCGCCAGGACTCGACGCTCAGCTTCTTGACGCATCAATTCAACAGCCTCAGCGGAAGTTTCGCTCTCATGCTTCTCATCAAGCTGTTGTTGCTGCTGAGCCAAGGCAAGAGTCCGCTGAGTAAAAGTCGCTTCCTCTTGCTTGAATGCTGCGTGTTCAGCCCGGACACGTTCGGCATCTAACTGGAGTCGGGCCCGTTGGTCCTCAAGACGGCGCATCTGGGTGTTGATCTCTGCGATGTTAGCATCCAACGCAGCTCGCGTTTCCATCGTCTTCTTCATGGACTGAGATAACTGGTCTACCGCAGCCTCAGTCTCAGCCACCTCGCGCTCCCAAATGCCCATAGTGGCCTGGTAGGAAGACTCGATCTCGGCAATCAACTTCCCCTTCTCCGCATCTATCAGGACGGAGAGGTCATTTCGCTGGATGCGCTGAAGTTCCGCAAGCCGCTCGTCCAGCTCGATCAGTCTCCAGAATTTCGGCCATATGGTCGTGGCCTTGGTGAACGCGGATCAGCTCGATACAGGGCATTTCCAGAGTTCTTGCCATCGCAAAGCTCCCGTTGGCATCCATCACTGCAGATACACCCCTCTGCAGCATTTTGTACACCCCCTCGACTGAGGAATTTCACATATTCGTCTGCATCTGCCAGTACCTGCGGCGTCATAGCAGGAGTTGGAGGAGCTACTACAGTAAGCGGACCGGAAGAAGATCCGCCAACCTCAACCTGCGAGGCTTGAACCTCGGCATCAATAGGCTCTTCATCAACAGGGGCTGGACTGCTAGCCCGAGGAGCCGAAGGAACAGAGGAAGCCCGCGCAGGCGTCGAGATAGTACCCCAAGTAGGAGGGGCAACAGAGGGTTCCACACCCTTACCCTTCTCAAGCCCGGAGGAACCACCGACGTCAACGGCCACTTCTTCTACCCCCAACGTTCTATCAACAGTCGGTACCTCCCCTGACAGAATGGGAAGATCATCACTTGCCTCTTGACCCGCCTCAGCGGTCGTGATCGGCAGATGGGTCTCGTCATCAAATCCCTCCACAGGGACAACATCTGTCGCTACCTCCTGATCGGTAGCCACCTCAACTATTGAGGCTGGGGTAGGACTCGGCAATGCTGTAGTCGACCCCCCTTCATCAAGACAAGGAGGGGAATCAACCCTCTCCTCTATTCCAACCATACCTGTTACCCTCGCAACAGGTTTTTGCAGTTCTGTTGGACCCTCGACATCCAAGGCCGACGCTGTGGCCTTCATCTTCTCGGAAGCTGCTGCATCCTCAGCTTTCCGTCTGACATAATCCGGGGATGCTGGAATCTCTACAACAACATCCTCGGTATTCTCCTCCATGGGAGACATCATAGTTGGCGGAATACGCACTTCAGACGAGCCCGCCATCTCCTTTGGCCTGCTCCCACCAAATTTTGGAGTGCGGGGCTTTCTTTTCAGCGGCTCCTACAAAAAAGGGAGAAGCATGATTACATAAGAAGCTAAACTTGAAACCAGACCTTACGGGACACCTTACCTCTGCAGATGCTGAGTCCGAGGATACCGTCGGTGACGACGCCCTCTTCTGCTTTTTCGATACGGGGGAGTCGACCTTATCTGCACGCCTTTTCGTTTGATCGATCGAGGGTTTTGCCTGACCCCCGGTAGATACGACGGGAGCACCTCGATAACCCGACTCGGGCGGACGGTACGATCGAGCCTTCGCCAAAGTGTCTGCACCCGCCGCTAAATGGGTGCCTGCAATAAAACTGGTCTCCCTATCATACCCGGCGGGTGCGACAGCCATAGCACAGTAAAATTTGGCGGCTGAGTAAAGAATCGGCAGCCGCAGAATCAGGACAGGGAGCGTAAAGCGGGCTCCAGTACATCCGACATTATAGTAATGCCAAGCTCGTGATGTTGTTCCCGAATTTGAATCATTCTTTCGGGATGCTGATCCAGCATAATAGCCGCTTGAGCAGGGTTTATCACCTCTTCATCATAATCTACTCCCATCTGGCAGAGCGCGGCGTCCAGGAGCACTTCGTTCAAGAGTGGGATAGTCATCGACACTGACAAAAATGCAAAGATATTAGAGATGACACAAAGATCAGAGCTTCATTCTCGTCAAAAGCGTGAATCAAGCGCATCTGAAAAAGAAGCCTCGGTGCATCATCAGGGTCTAAACCCATGCGCGTCAGTGGTAGAGCCTCGGCGCATCATCAGGGTCTAAACCCATGCTCGTCAGCGGTAGAGCCTCGGCGCATCATCAGGGTCTAAACCCATGCGTGTCAGCGGTAGAGCCTCGGCGCATCATCAGGGTTTAAACCCATGCGCGTCAGCAACTGAAACCACGGTGCATGATAAAGGCCTGAGCCTATGCACGTCGGCGGGAAAGATCTATACGTTGGCAAATAAGAACGATAGAAGACCATAAAGCTCACCGACTACCGCCGGCCGAACTTCGACAGGCGGGCGAGGAATGTCACTCACGACAGCCTCTACAGGCTCCTTCTCTTTCCCCTTTCCTTTGCCGGCACCGCCGCGAGGAATCTTGGGAGCCATGTTCTCAAAGAGGAAAAAGTTAGGGTTTTTGAAGAAAGACTCTAAATAAAGCAAAGGCACAGAGCAGAAGAACTCTCTCTCTCTCTCCATCTTTCACCTATTTATAGGCCGTGGTCACACGCGTGAACCGATGACGAGTGATCTCAGCCGTCGCCTCGGGTCCTGTGAAGATAACAGCAGATAAAACCAAAAGATCATCATTAATCTTTTCAGTTACCAAGACATCATCATATGTATTAACTGAGAGGAGCATGCGCCCGAACAGGCATGCGCCCAACCATCATGCGCCCTGACCTCCATGCTTCTTGTTCAAAGTATTCCAAAACTTATTCAAAAGTTTTAAAAACTTTGAAGGGGGTCTTGTAGAAGCATGGAATTCCATAACCAAGAAAGCCCATGCGCCAGACACCACATGCGCCAGAACTCGGACAGAACACTTTACAACAAAGTCAATAAGTATAGACATTTGAAGAAGGACTTTTTATTTATATACAAAAGTCTATTACATGTCTAGAAAAGGTTGTACAAAGGAGAATTTCTACAAAGGAAAGATCCTAAGTCTACAGCCAGCGGCCACCATGCGCCTCCAGATAGGCGCAGCAGTCACCATGCGCCGCCAGTTAGGCGCAACAGATACCATGCGCCTCCAACCAGGCACATCCCACCATCTCCTCAGCAGCTCAGTTATGTGCATCCAGCTCAGTTATGTGCATCCAGCTCAGTTATGTGCATCCCTTCAGCAGCCCAGTTATGTGCCGCTCTTCCAGCCAGGCTCACCTGATAAGTGCTTCGACTAAACAAAGCATTTAACTCTCTGGCTGGAACCAAGGAAGAGAAGAGAACCGCAAATCTGTGGCCAGGGAAGGCTTCGAAAGAGCCTCCAAAGACCAAGGAAGACCGTAATCGAAATACGGCTAAAGGAGCAGCTTTCAACATAACCAGAGAGGGCGACACCCACTTTGAAGGAAGAAAGAGCCTAGCACCGCCATTCCGATCTACGGCTCTTCCGGAACAACGGAGACGAGGCCCGAACATCCCTATCTTTGGATGTAACAGGCACCTTCCGCCTGCCTCAGAAGCCCTCGACTCCGTCTTTTGGATGTAACAGTCACCTTCAAGTGCATCAACGACGACATGGCATCTCATCTTCACCCTCGGGAACACTTCGTCAACAGAATGCACCTGAATACCCAAGTTCATGTTGGAGGTACATGAGAGAGCAAGAAGCAAACCTTCTCTCCATGCCACTATTTATAGGCCGGGCAGATCAAACCCACGCGCCAAGTGGATGGCTCTCCGAATTCCGTGCAATGAACTCACATTAAATGGATGAACCAGACGCCTCGACTTCAGCCAAACGGCTATTTAAAAGCACTCGAGAAGTAAAACAGCTGCATCATTAAAGACGTGTCGGATGCGCCGGCTGGACAGCGCATCACACCCCTTCAAACACCAAGTGCCTCCCACAGATGTGCCCTGTACCGAGCGCATCACAGAGGATGCGCCCCCATACGTCCCCATACGCCTAGTGGAACGTCAACCAACGCGCCCACTCAGCTGTCCATCGAATGTCACCAACATTAAATGCTGAACTGACAGAGTTGGCAGCACGCCTCCCCAAGTCTGAATGGTTGACAGCTTTTGCAGAAAATGAAGCGTCCACAACGTCAGCATCATCATGACTTTACCCCGACGGCTACTGCCACGTGGCCACCCAACCATCCGCATGCGCCTCAAAAGCCATGCGCCTCAGACCCTTCACTGATCCCTAAAGACAGAAGAAGAGTCTCCAGTTGAAGCTTTGCATGCGCCTCAAAAGCCATGCACCCCAGACTGATCTCTGATCCCGAAAGACAGAAGAAAAGTCGCTCGCATGCGCCTCAAAAGCCATGCGCCCAGAACAGTTCGTGACTCCTAAAGGTCACGAGCCAAAATCTCATCATGCGCCCAATCCAAGGCGCATCCCACCAAATCATCCCCTCATCAGATCCGAGATCTCCGAGCCATGAGTCGACGACACGTGTCCTTTGACTCAACTCATCCAAGATTTCAGCAACAGAAAGATCTTCTCCTCTGCTACGTGCCGGCTCACAACAGCAGTATAAAGAATTCAACCTCTCGAGTAGGACGCATCATCCATGCGCCTCCATCAGCAATCTTCACGTGGCGTCCCCACGTACCAGCGCATCCTACATATGCGTGCATGAGCAGCCAACCTGCCCAGCTATAAATAGAGGGATCATTTTTTTCTTCCAGACACATACGGACAACGTACAGAATCCACAAGGAACATACAGAGAATCACCAGAGAGGCAGAGACAGACACTCAACGTCTTCCTCCTCTCGGCAAGCTCCAGCACCCAGAGCAATCTACACCTTCAGAGAACCGATAACCGTCGTCAGCCCGTCAACGGAGTCAACGTATTACCACTCGCTCTATTGGCACTAAGGACCCAGATTAAACAAAAGTGTACTCCTAGGACTACATCTAAGTCCTATATTGTAATACTATTTTGTTTGTGTTAAAGTTTCAATCAAACAATTTTAATGGCAAACAGTATGTAGACATGCCAGCTGTTTACATATGAAGTACAGGAGCCTTGTATGTATACATAAGCTGTAAAATGCAGTAAACCACAACTAACTAATCTCATCCACAAAATAAGAGAATAAAAGATATCATATAATGAATTGTTCTGATATAATATGTTGGGCAGAGACACATCCACTACCAACCAAAATAAAAAGAAGAAGTACATGATATATGAAAGGGCTAAGTGGAAGTAGCAAGGAGGAACCAAGTCACATCATCTTCGAATAAATGAAAAAGACCACGATCCCGGTTAGGATACCTACGGAAGACATGAACAGACACCTAGGGAATAACCAGGTCCTCAGAGGGACGTAATAAGATACAGGAAGAACAAGCTAATATGAACTGTCAAAATAATAATAATATGCAAGACTCTCCTAGACACCAATATGCAAAAGGGAATGCTAGCCATCTATTGTACAATTTAGAGGACAACTTTCATGTGCATGGGTGGGATTTAGGCTACACGTACGTAACTGGCATCCAGTCATCCGTATTCGTCCGTAACATCCAAAACGTTAGAGGGCATCTGTAAATATAAATCGCCACAGTTCCATCCGGAGACTGTGGTTTACCTGTTTGGATCCCATACGCACTGGCGACTATCTTCACCTAATATTTCCTACACTGACCAAGTCACGTCCATGACCCGCCCAGTTTTGTAACTGCTTGAGTCTCTAAAACCCTAGTCATAGAAGTTATGAAGATCTACCGTCACACGACTTTAGAGATGGCCAGTCCATAAGTCGTGCCCTTAGCAAAATATCTCAAACCGTGTAGTGTGAGTGTCATGGCCCAAGGAGATATAAGGATATCCCCCAACAAGAAGGTAGTCCGCTAAAACTAAGTTAACATGGATATAGTAAAGTAAAACGACTAATAGAGTCGCTTGCACCCAAGTGTGGCTTGGACGCGCAGTTTAAAACAATTAAAAATAATAAATATGAAACAAAGTAAATAATGTAAAAAATAAATAATATGACAGTTAATTAGCAAGATATACTTTCCTGAATCTTGAGCACTGTGGTAGCGAAGATCAGACAGGAAAGTTGGTGGAACAATGGCTGCCGAGGAACTAAGGTCCAAACAAACATCTCTGATACTGAAAATAGTATATTATCTAATTATAATTAATACTGTACCTACTAGATTTATTTAATAAATTTTGAAATTAGGATATGGTATAGATTTTCGTATCAGCTTTCCGAAAAACTAAACAGATCACATTTTTGTGCCCGAAATCTCCCAAAATCACGAAAATATCAAAATATGTTTGTTTTTTGGACATCTAATACTCAAATAGTTTTATAGAAATCTACAGAACGAATTTTGTCTATTAAATTATGTTTTTTGGAATCTTACCTCGATACGCTTCTTTTAGAAAAAATGAAGGCGAAACGGAGTTCGGAGCTAGGAGATATCGTCGTTCCAAGTTGCTCTTGCTACTAAAAAGCGGGACTGAATTCTAATGACGAATTGTAGAGTTTCTATTGGACTAAAAATAATTTTGAGTTATGGCTGATAGAAGGGGGATGTATTGGGTTTATATAGGTATTTGCTTCAAATTTATCTCCTAAATTAGATAGGATTTGATTTAAATAAATTGGAGTTTGCTTTGTTAGAATAGGATATAGATAGAGATGATTTCCTAGTAGAAGTAGGATTAGTGTTTATTTAAAATATTGCTTATATTTATCTAAATTATCTATAACATTATTTAAAATTACTATAGATAATAAATAGAGTTAATATTTATTTAAACAACCTTCATGTAATCTCATTTATACAAGCCGAAATACTTAATACTAATTTGATATTTATTCTATATTATGTAAATAGTGTACAATATAAGTAATATGTAAAAAGTAATAAAATTTATGAAATAAATCCTAAAATTTTGAAAAAAAATTATATAATATAGTTTAGATCCTTAATGTACTAGAAAAATAGCTTTATATATTTTTATACTAAATTCACTAATGAGCACTATACTAATTATATGTAAAATAATACAAATTATATAATTAGTCAATAAATAGTTATTTAAAAATTCAAAACTTTCACAAATATTTATTTTGAAAAATCAGGGGGTTTACAAAAGTCTTATCTAGATAAGGACTAAGAAGAGTTTTAATTCCCCTTGGATTTTCCACTATTTAATTCAAATTGATTTAAAAGTAACTCAAATATAATCCAATGTAGATAGATTCTACCTCTAATTTAAATTGTATTTAAATAACTTAATATATTTTTTCCAACTTAAATCACCATAATTAATTACATATTAAATCAACCCATATTTAATATACTTTTTTTGAAATAATATATTAGTGATAATAATTAATTTCGAAAATACAAATATATATACACTCGCATGCAAAAATAATACTTACATAAAACACAGTTTTTCTAAATTACTAGTTATAATTGTACCATAAAATAAAATGGCCTTTTTTTAAAATAAAAATAAAGTTTGGTAATCCTCGGCGCGACGCATTTACAACTTCAAGCAATATAAAATATTTATCGTCTATTATTTTGAAATATTTTCTACATCTATATAATTAAAACGTTTTATAAAAATATGTACTTCGCACTTATTCGCACTTGACGAGAAATTTATGAAACGCAAACTCGTACGCGACGTACAAATACGAAGTACAAAAATCAATACCATATTTATTAAAAAAATTGTAGTAGAAATTGTCACGACCCGCACCCTGATTAGGGACACGAGAAGCGGTTACGTCCAGCCTACGCCGCAGAATCGGCGGTAGAATGCTGTATAGGTCTCCTAGAAAGTATAGCATCTAGACGCAATATAATAAGACATGTCATCTCCGCACGGAGGTATATAATCTCAACTCAATCACAAGACCACTAGGAAAGATAGGCACGAATATCAGATAGATATGGTGAATATAGAATGCAGAAATAAAGCAAGGTCACAACCAGAAGTAAGTCGAAGACATAACATAAGGTCCCGAATAACATATGTATCAAAAGTCTAACATAAGCTGGATCGCAGTCCAGACAAACCTTGCTAATAGATCTAGAGAGGTGTACTATCGTCCACTGGCTCCGAGGGTGTCAGCTGGTCGTAATCTATGTCCTGACCATACCCATAGTGGGTAAAACAATCCGCATCTATGTCATCTGGATATATTATAACGGTATCTTGTCAGAAAAATGAACGAGTACAACGCTGGCAACAAATTCCATAGTAATGATAAATCCTCTAACAGTCAATCATAACAGAGTACAAGATGAACATATCAAGGTGTAAGTATAACAGGATATGTAAACTGGAAATCATGTCAAGGTAAATCATGCAGGGAAAGTAAGCTGAACTATAATATGTGACTGATGTAATAAATGTAAAATGTGCCTCAAATATTATAGCATAATGTGATCGGTAAGGGTCAAGATCAGGCTTCCAGCCGACCGGCTACAAGTACGTGGACTCGGCCCGGTCGGGATGGCAAGCTATGGAGCAAGTAGTAGCACAGGTCAGGCTATACCCATCGTGAGGTGAGGGTATAGCTATGATACAAGTAGTAACTCAAGGTGGGCATTGATCGTACTATCTATAAAATTCCCTATTCCCCGAATAGTATACGGATCCGGACATAGCACGTCATGACGCAGGATTCCCTAAGAGGAAAGTAAGTCCTCTTCAGGAATCAGCGTCAATACAAGTACAAGAATTAAGGCCAAGCAAGTACCAGTATCCTAAGAAATCCAGGAATGACATCTCATGACAGGAATCCGACAATACTAGTTCGTGCACCAATGTGTCGAGAATCAAGTAAATACTATAACTGAGCTGGTAGAGAAGATATCAAGACAAGTAACTGCTATCAGAGAATGTACTCGCCTGGTGTCTTGAGCTGTAGTGTATATCAATGCTCAGAGTGGTAATCAGAGACCTAAAGATGAGATATTGCATGTTAATTTGGGTTTAACAAAGTTATGAATGATTTCTAATGTATGATATGAAATATAGGTCAAATTAGGTCACACTGAGTCACACTAAGTCCTGTCAAGTCAATCTAAGTCAAACTAAGTCATGTCAAGTCAATCTAAGTCAAACTGAGTTAACTCTAGGACATACTAGTCATAACAAGTCAAAACAAGTCAAACTGGATCAAGAGTTGACTTATAGTTGACTTTTAGTCACTGGTCAACTCTGGTCAACTCTAGGTCAAACTGGTCAAATGTTGACTAACAGTTGACTTTTGGTCAACTCTAGTTTGGATTTGGACCATTTTAGACAAAGGGTTGACTCATTGTTGACTTTTTGGTAAAAAGTCAACTATGGGTCAACCGAGTCAAAACTGGTTCAAATATGACATTTGTAGGGTGTACCTATCAAGACACCTAAGTTTCAAGTTAAACCGACAACCGACAACCGCATCCCGTATCTTGAATTTACCCGTTTACCCTTTATATAGTATTTACCCTTACCACTCTAATACTAAGGCCAAGTAGCTTTCCCTTGGGAGTTTCACTCCCGGCTTCCTAGGGTAGTAGGATACTAACCTATACTAACATTACCTACCAAGTTTTCTAGGTAAGGTGGACATCCAGTCCATCTTACGACTCATGTTGTTTAATTACCCATTATCTTGAGTATCGTAAGATACTCAATTGTATCATGAGATACCATTCTTCCCACCTCAACGCAATCCCCGATTCTAACTTAGGAGTCTACCCACAAACTCTATTTCATATTAGCTAAGTCCTATTTCAATTTAGATACGTTTCGACACTCGTATCTCATTTTACCCTTTCACTCACCCTCACACAAACACTCACACTCACTCTCAAGACCCCACAAAACTCACTCTCACACACACACATAGGACTATTTTAGGGGGGTATTTTAGAGGGTTATATGGGTATTAATATAGGGTATATAGGTATATATATAGGTATATATATATATGGAGGTTTGTGGGGGGGTCAAATGGGGGCTTGTGGGGGGCTGCAACTGCTGTTGCTAAAATTGCTGCTGCTGCTGCTGTTTTCAGGGGGGTAGCAGCCCCTAGTCCCCCCTACTGCTGCTGCTATGTCTCTTCTTCTCCTTCTCCTTCTCACCCTCTATTCTCCCCTCTATTCTCCCTTCTTCTAACTCTTCCTCTCTAATTCTTCTCCTCTATTTCACTATATATATATATATATATATATATGTGTGTGTGTGTGTGTGTGTGTGTGTGTGTGTCTATATATATATATATATATATATATATATATATATATATATATATATATATATATATATATATATATATATATATATATATATATATTTTTTTTTTTTTTTTTTTTCACTCCACATATATATAGACACACACACATATATATATTTAGACACACACACACACACACACAAAAATATATATATATATATATATTATATATATATATATATATATATATATATATATATATATATATATGTGGAGTGATATATATAAAATATATATATATATATATATATATATATATATATATATATATATATATATATATATATATATATATATATATATATATATATATATATTTACACAAAATATATATATATATATATATATATATATATATATATATATATATATATATATATATATATATATAAAATATATATATATATATTTACACACATCAATACAAACTCATTCTAACTCTTTCCCCCTCTTCTCTTTATATACACACACACACACTAATACAAACTCTCCACATACCATTTCCCCCATCTCTCTATAAATATATAAAAGCCCCCCCCCCCCCCCCCCCACACACACATATATATACAAAAATCTGAAATTTAAAGTGTCTAAACCACTTAGATACAATCTAAATATTCTTGGGGTGTCCAACTTGGGGGGAAAAACACTAGGACCCAAGCACAAATCACTACTCTTCCTAGGACACACCAAATGGACTCAAACTTGACACAAATAGGGACACAACCATAGGGATCAATCCTACTTGGTCAAAACTATTCTACTTGTTGAAGAAATAGGAATAGAGGATAGTTTGTAACTATTGGGAGATGGATCCCAACACAAAATCCTCCGACACGGCTCCGACACAAAGTAAATTGTTTAGGACACACCTCTTCTCCTCTTGCTCCCAAAAGTTTGTAGAAGCACCACTTGAGGTAGAGGGAGAGATTGATGGAAGAATATTGGGAAGGGAACCTTGATTTGGAGATGATTCCAAGAGATTTGCTATTCTTTCCTTGGAAGAACACTTGGAGAAGAAGATGGGAAATTTTGAAGTGTGAATGGAAGAAAAAATGGGAGGGGTGGCTGCCAAAAAAGGGGGATATTTGTCCCCTTGTTTAATTACAAGTTTGCCCCTCTCCTTTTCTTTATGGAGGTTTAAATGCTATTAGGGTTTGGGGGTTAGAAATGACCAAATAAATATCATAATTAGGTCTAACCACTCATGTGGGATTAGACCAAACTTCTAAACCTAAATGATGAAATTGGTGGGCCATGGCTAATTAATGTGTTAAGCACAACTTAAGTCAAAATTTTTCGGAATCCCGAAACAAGTCGGAATGAGATGAAATTCGAACCCGACTCCTATAATCATTAAATATTAACATTCATGAAATAAAAAATCCCAAAATATTTTAAAATAGAAAATTACCATTTTACCCCTATCTTGAAAAAGTGAGGGTGACAAGTCTATCCACCTTAAAAAAAATTCGTCCTCGAAATTGAAGACAACAACACAGGAATCACAAGCAGAAAGTAAAAAAAAATAGACTTATACCTCATGGCTCGAAAAGATAAGGAAAGCGCTCCCGCATGTCGTCCTCCCTCTCCCAGGTAGACTCACCTGGAGAGTGATGTCTCCATGCAACACGAACCAAGGGTATGACCCAGTTCCGGAGCACCTTCTCCCTGCGATCCAGAATCTCCACTGGCTGTTCTCGATAGCTGAGAGTAGGTCCCACCTGTATCGCTGAATAGTCCAATACATGGATAGGATCTGCCACGTACCGCCTCAGCTGAGATATATGGAATACGTTGTGCACTCCCTCGAGCATAGGCGGCAAGTCCAGTCGGTAGGCTACTGCACCGATCCTCTCTATGATGGTGAAAGGTCCGATGTAGCGTGGACGAAGCTTTCCACCTCTGCCAAAGTGAATCGTGCCACGTGCGGGGATATCCTCAGAAACACCATGTCACCAGCCTAGACATAAGATAAAACTCAGCACATAACTAAACAAACAATCACAAACAAACACGACAGGAAACTGAAACTAACCTCCAACTCTAACGGTCTCCGGTGACTATCGGCCCAATGTTGCTGCCTATCCTGAGCCACCCGAAGTCTGTCTCTAATCAACCTAACCTTCTCGGCCGCATCCACAACCATCTCCGGCCCAAGAAGCGCCCTCTCGCCGACATCGTCCCAAGACAAAGGAGTACGGCATCTCCGTCCATATAGAGCCTCGAATGGCGACATCTCTATACTGGCCTGGTAGCTGTTATTGTAAGCAAACTCTACCAGGTGAAGATGGTCCTCCCAAGAACCCCTAAGATCTAACACATATGTGCGAAGCATATCCTCCAGCGTCTGAATGGTCCTTTCTGACTTCCCGTCTGTCTGGGGGTGATAAGCGGTACTAAACTTGAGCTTGGTGCCCAAGATAGTATGCAAACTCCTCCAATAGTGGAAAGTGAAACGACTATCCCGATCAGAGACTATGCTCATCGGAACTCCGTACAATCTCACGATCTGACGAACGTACAGCTCTGTCAGCCTCTCCGTAGACAAATCTACCTTGAAAGGCAAAAAGTGGGCCGATTTAGTCAATCTATCAACGATGACCCAAACCGCGTCTTTTCCTTCTGACGATCGTGGAAGTCTAGATACAAAGTCCTTGGTGATGTGCTCCCACTTCCACTCGGGAATAGGTAGCGGCTGTAGTAAACCACCTGGTCTCTGTCTCTCGACCTTCACCTGCTGACATACAAGATAACGAGATACAAACTGAGCTACCTCGCGCTTCATGCCATACCACCACACGTGCTCTCTCATGTCCCTATACATCTTTTTGGCTCCAGGATGCATAGAATACTAAGAGTGATGCGCTTCCTGAAGAACCTCCTCCCGAAGCTCTCTATGTGGAACGCACAGCCTAGTACCGTGCCGCAACGACCCATCTTCGGCTAAAGAGAAATCGTCGAGCAAACCCGTCTGTACCTGCTCTCTGATGCTCCTCAGGGCAACATCATCATACTGCGCTGACCTGACTCTATCCATCAGCTCAGACTGAATCTGCAAACCCTACATCTGGATCTCTACGCCCGGAACGATGACCTCGATACCCAAACTATCCAGGTCGGCCAAAAGATGACGATCTGTCGTCAAGAACATAGCTACTGGATACCTGCTCAAGACATCTGCAACTATATTAGCCTTCCCCGGATGGTACTGCAGTGAGATATCGAAGTCCTTCATCAGCTCTAACCACCGCCTCTGCTACATGTTCAGCTCCTTCTGAGTGAACACGTACTTCAAGCTCTTGTGATCTGTGAAGATCTCAACTCGCTCTCCATACAGGTAATGCTTCCATAACTTCAAAGCAAAAATAACCGCGGCCAACTCCAGATCATGAGTAGGATAGTTCTTCTCATGAGGACGTAACTGCCTAGATGCATAAGCAATCACCTTCCCGTGCTGCTGAAGAACACAACCCAAGCCCTTCCCTGAAGCATCGCTGTAGATCGAGAAACCACCTGACCCAGATGGCAAGGTCAAGATTGGAGCTGAGGTAAACCTCTTCTTCAGCTCATCGAATGCAGCCTGACACTCATCAGTCCAGACGAACTCCACGTCCTTCCTGGTGAGTCTAGTCATCGGCTCTGCAATCCGCGAGAAGTCTGGACGAACTTTCGATAATAGCCAGCCAAACCCAGAAAGCTTCGAACCTCGACAACTGAACTGGGCGTAGACCAAGACTCAACTGCTGAAATCTTCTTCTGGTCCACTGAGATCCTGTGCTCGGTCACAACATGACCTAAGAACTCGACCTGGTCCAAGAAGAACTCGCACTTCGAAAGCTTTTGGTAGAGTTGCTCCCTCCTTAGAGTCTCTAACACAACTCTCAGATGCTCCTCGTGCTCCTTCTGCATCTTCGAATAGATCAAGATATCATCTATGAAGACCACCACGAACTTGTCAAGGTACTGATGGAATACCTTGTTTATCAAGTTCATGAACACCGCTGGAGCATTGGTCAACCCAAATAGCATCACTGTAAACTCGTATTGGCTGTACCGAGTCCGAAATACCGTCTTCGGAATGTCATCCCGCTTCACCTTCAGCTGGTGATACCCGAACCTCAAGTCTATATTCGAAAATACCTTCGCCCCACTCAGCTGATCGAACAAATCGTCGATCCTCGGCAAAGGGTATATATTCTTGATAGTGAGGTTGTTGAGCGCCCGGTAATCAATACACATGCAGGCCGTACCGTCCTTCTTCGGCACAAACAGGACTGGCGCTCCCCACGACGAAGAACTGGATCTGATAAACCCCTTGTCCTGCAGCTCGTCGACCTGCTTCTTCAGCTCTATCAACTCGCTGTTGTTGACCCTATAGACGTGCTGTGAAATGGGCGCGGCGCCCGGCACCAAGTCTATAGAGAAATCAATATCCCTGTCTGACGGCATCCCCGGTAACTCCTCGGGTGTAATGATCCGCTCCGTCCTAGCGGAACGCCGATTCAAACGACAAGTGCAACGACTCAAACGAGCCGTCGACCCGAAGAGTTGGCATCGACCAGATAAAGAATCGATGCAATGCTTACATTGTCCCGTCAAGATGAATCCAGACTTAGACTTTCAAAGGTGCGCTCGGAGTATCGCTCGGCCGATGCGAACTTCGCTAAGATGGGTGGCTCCGATGAACCCGTCTTTGCTTAGCCTAGACACATAACAATACGGACACTATTGCTAGAATTGCTAGGCGATAACACTGCGCATGCTAATAAATGACTCAACGCACCTAGCTAAGGGAATAATTCCATCTTGTATGCTTGTATAGAATATGGAAAAGAATATGGAAAAAGGGTGAGAACTCTCGTACCGCGCTCCATGCTCGTGCTAAGGCACGAGCTTACATTTCGAGTCCCTTGTGCGTTCAACAATGAAACAATGAATGGTTTACAATAATGAAACGAAAGACTATCGACATAGTCGTTCCGAGTAGAGTATAGCAACATTAAAAGACTTCGGGACCGATGGGTCGCCAAGGCGACTCCCGCACTGGGAGTGGCGTAATATGTGAATAAATAAAACAACGAATGAATGAATGAATACGTGAATGAATCAAAGAAAGAACGAACAAGTAAAAGAAAGAAAAGAAAGAATGAATAAAAGATAAGAAGGAAAGAATGGTTAGCGACAGGTATGACGGGCACGTACAACGGGGCTCGCTACCCGCGCTGCACGGACGCCAACCTGGTCGATAACGCATTAAGGCTAAGGGTTAGCCTACGACTCAGAGACAGCCGTTAAGTTAAAATGACAAACAAAACGAAATGGTCGTGGACAATCCCCTCGTATACGGGAGGTAGGAGAAATAAGGGATTCCAGCGGCATGATCAAGGTGTTAGATCGTGGCCGGCCTAGGCAGAATCAAAATGGCTTACTATCCAGGCTGGGTGCGGGCTTGGCCACCCAGGAGACATAAGTACGGGGTATTTCAAAAGACTATCAGGGTGTTCCAGCCGCACGCTATGATAGGTGAGAAATTACCAAGGGAGAAAGGGTCCAAAATGGCTTGTGGTGCCAGCGACCAGTGCATATAGATTAAGTGGGCTTTGCTGGTGGCAATCTACGTGCAAGTCCTTGTATTGAAACAAAGTAGTCTAAGTTAACTAAATGAAGTGCCTTCTGAACAGGCTTGAAATGTAACACACCAAAGGATAAAGAGTACATCGTGAAATCGAGTTAGAAAACACGCCTACGTCGCACTAGGACCTGAGGCAAGGACACGCCCTTAGCATTGAAAGTTTATATGAATTGTTGACTAACTTGGTTTACTTTGGACAGGATAGGCCGGACGGTAAGTATGGGTAAGTCGTGCATAAAATTCCATACAAACACTTGAATTCGGCAACACGAGATAGGCTATGAAATATGCCATAAAACTGTTCCTAAGGCAAGATTAGAAAGAAAATAAATGATAGACGGTGCACAAAAGTAAATGGAACGTGTTTGGTGATGATAGCATTGTGGACGAGCTAGCCTCCCCACCAGTGCATAAAAATGTACTGATAACCCCACAGTTTGCTTGCAGGACGCAGGAGTCATCGTCGGGTGCAGAGCTTTCCTCGAACGTGCTAAGGCGCGGAGCTAACTCTGGAGCCTTGGAGCGTTGCAAAGAGCTGAAGCACCATATACATGACATAATGTATCGGAATATCGCCATGAATCATTCCATGTTGTAAGCCACTTGGCACGTCTTTTATGTTTCAGAGAGAGAGAGAGCTTGAGAGACTTGTAAACTCGGCCTAGCGCTGCTTGTAAAATTCTTGAAAATCAATAAAGAGTTTGAATTCGCTTCAACTTGTGTTCATTTACCTTCCGCTGCAAATGGGGACACTATATACGACTCTCTGGCCTAGCTCAAATCGGCCGTTTTTGGACTTAGCCTTGCACGGGCGCAACCTAGGCCCGTACGGCATTACGCCTTAGCGAGGACGATCGCTCTTGCGGGAGCGGGGCGTGACAGATTGGTATCAGAGCACGGCTTTACGTCCTTGGACTTCATTTCAATTTTTTCAGTTTTGAAAGCTCTCTTTGAAACAAAAGAAGTGTACGCTCTCTCTCGTTGTGCCTTGGGATGTTCCATACAATAAGTCTAATATTTTCAAAGCTCGTACGAGTACTCGGTTGAACGGGATCGATAGGGAAGGCCTTTGTGCCAAACCATGACGGACTTAAGTCGAAAGAAAACTAAAATGCTAGAAGTTAGCAAACGCAAGGCGTGCTTGAATAACCTTGCGCTGACAATGGCGAACGAGTACACGAGACCAAAGTATAGTTCAAACGGGATGGTTATGCACGCAGCCTTTTGGCTAAGTTGTGCGGAGTATCGCGCACCTAGACCTTCTGGTGCAAACGAGTTGCGAGCGAGATCGATTATCGCTCGAACGAGAATAAGTGAGCATGCAAACTCGAATATAGTCCGCACGGAATAGCTATGCACACGGCCTTTTGGCTAAGTTGTGCCGCGTGTCGCGTACCTCGATTTTTGGTGCAATCGAGTTGCGAGCGATATCAAGTACCACTCGATCGGGAACGAAACTACACTTAGAGTGTATATCGATAGGAACACTATCAAACTAATGCTCAGGCGTACACGGAAGATTGATTTGGATTTTGAGGAATAGTGTGAACGACTTAGTACGTCGATACGACGTGAGCGATTACGCTAGAGATTCGTCGAACGAATCTGAAATATGTCTTAGCAAATAATGTGATGGTGATTGTGGATTAAATAGGATGCTCAAATCCGAGTGGTGTATGTGATAGCTTCGAAAAAGAATAAGAGTGAGTGTCGACGACTAGTCGAGTGGCTCGAACCCTGAGTGGTGTATGGACGACATAGAAATTGTTCGAGCGAGACTAAAGAATTTACGGATAGAACGAGTATGTCGGCAAGCGATGATATCGTGCAAAGCCTTAGAACGAGTAATGCTTAGTTGGTTTTGACTTCGATAGTCTCAAACGAGATATCGTAAGAACGAATTAAGAATACGTAGTGCAAATTATGAAATGATTGAATAGAGAATCTGAACGATGAAACGAATGGAGGTCTTGGTCGAAGAAACATAGAAGATCGTGCATGCGATTTTGAATTTAGTCGAAGGGATCGAAACTTGAGTTAAGGTGAAATACCCATGGACGAGATTGAAGATAGCACGATCGGAAGATAGTGTGCATGGAAAACGTTGGTTTGGAGATACGAGAATGACTAAGGATTTGGAATAGATGTTGCTCGATAAAGAGTTAGCACGAGACAATATGAATTGAGAAATTAAGTTGCACGACTCAGAATTCGTTACAAAAGGAAGATCGTCAGGTTATGTACATCATCGATGGTATTGAGGCGTATCATAGATCGATGTTCGATAACCAGGAGGTACTCTGATTCGATGAATGAAGATCGTGTTAGAAGTTATTATTTCAAGGGATGCTATGTTGGAGATCTTGATAGGAATGAACGTTTGGATGAAGAAGGGAAGTGACTTGATTGTTCGGTGATAACCACAACGACAACGATCTTGTCTTGCGCGAGCACAACTCCAGCCTCGCACATGCGTCACGTCGGATTTGGGACGATCGTTCCGCATGAGCGTTGGCATGGGGATTCATGTCCAGCGGGAATGATCGAACTCAAAATACCTTGACATGGCAATTTTGATTGCTTCGAGTTGTGGTTTAAAGCGAAGGCGAATTGGAGGATTGATCGGATTTATGATGGACGACGAAGTAAAGTTAAGGATTGAGTAGGCCCAATCCGCGTATCAAAAATGAGTAAGTCTAGACACAACGCAAGAGTTACATCCCGATGAGAACGATTATTCTGCGGGAATGTTGACATGGTGATTCATGTCCGCCATGGATAATCAGACTTGCGTGAGATCGGGGCACGACATATTGCAAGGCTATACGACCTTGTGATCGACAACGTGGATTGGATAGGATGGATATGTGAATTGTATCAAAACATACTTGAAGAGATAGACTACGATAATTGTTAGTGTGGACATACGATATTAACATGTCGAGGATTCGGTTGAGGAGAACCTATCGTAGGATGACATTCCTAACGAGCTCGAACTTGGAGCGGAGAATGTGTTGATGCGAATAGGATGAACGCTGCTTGATGTTTAGAAATTTGAGTGAAACGAACTTGGATAGAAACTTCCATACAAACGAGCAAATGGTTTGACCATAGGATTTAGGGCGAGCGTCGTGCAACGACCTTGCACGATAAGCCACAGACTTGACTTGTACTTATGACCTTGTGAGCTGACCTAACAGATAGGCGGACGACCCTATGCCGAGTGATTGAACCTGTACGATTGACATTACAGTATCGTCTGGACGGACGATAGACTTGGGGCAACAAGACTTAGAGTAGGACGGGGAACAGGGAGTGCGTGAACGACAACGAGATTGGCCCCAAATGAAATGAATGATAGGAATGGATGATGCACAAGTAAAGTTGGGATAACGAATTGAATCATTGATAGGAAGACGTACTCGATGATATTGAAATACTTGGTCTTGAATCGGACAGAAATTTACTTAGACTTGGTCGACCCCGCTAAGAAGAAATCGTGTTGATTTCATAGACAAGAACGCTTGAGAAACGAATCGAATCATCTCGAGGATCAAGATAAACGATAGTGAGACGCACATGAGTTTGGTTTTAATCGAAGTTGGTAAAACGATCGGCAAATCGAAACTATCACGAGTAGCTTGTCCGACTTCACTAATCGCTAAGCTTGGTTGAAATGCACGTATTCGGGGGACGCCTTGAATATGTTCACGATCCAAACTCAGCGAGATGATGAACTCGAATGCAGCTGCAAGTGGGTGTTGAGATGCGCATAAATGAAAGTGAGTTAGCCTCAGCCTACAACCCTCGCATTTGATGAATTTCAACGCACCTTGTGCGACCATTTCAGTCCCATGACATGTCGAAATAGCAATCAAGTCGAAGAAACACGACAGTTGAATAAGTACCATCAACTCTAAAATGAGTGAAAAGTCATTCAATAAAATTGACCAAACGTATGCGACACGGAACTTATAAAGGTATCGAGTATAGTTCGATGCCATCGAGCGGTAAAGCCATTCGATAGGGATTGTCTAAGAAACACGACGACACGAGTTAATGAATGGTAGGATGACCTGCACTCAGGAAGTCTCGAGGACGAGACTTATTTTGAGTGGTGTATTATGTAATGATCCGCTCCGCCCTAGCGGAACGCCGATTCAAACGGCAAGTGCAACGACTCAAACGAGCCGTCGACCCGAAGAGTTGGCATCGACCAGATGAAGAATCGATGCAAGGCTTACATTGGCCCATCAAGATGAATCCAGACTTAGACTTTCAAAGGTGCACTCGGAGTATCGCTCGGCCGATGCGAACATCGCTAAGGTGGGTGGCTCCGATGAACCCGTCTTTGCTTAACCTAGACACATAACAATACAGACACTATTGCTAGAATCACTAGGCGATAACACCGCGCATGCTAATAAATGACTCAACGCACCTAGCTAAGGGAATAATCCCATCTTGTATGCTTGTATAGAATATGGAAAAGAACATTGAAAAAGGGTGAGAACTCTCGCACCGTGCTCCATGCTCGTGCTAAGGCACGAGCTTACATTTCGAGTCCCTTGTGCGTTCAACAATAAAACAATGAATGGTTTACAACAATGAAACGGAAGACTATCGACATAGTCGTTCCGAGTAGAGTATAGCAATATTGAAAGACTTCGGGACCGATGGATCGCCAAGACGACTCCCGCACTGGGAGTGGCGTAATATGTGAATGAATGAATCAACGAATGAATGAATGAATGAATGAATATGTGAATGAATCAAAGAACGAACGAACAAGTAAAAGAAAGAAAGAAAAGAAAGAATGAATGAAAGATAAGAAGGAAAGAATGGTTAGCGACAGGTATGACGGGCACGTGCAACGGGGCTCGCTACCCGCGCTGCACGGACGCCAACCTGGTCGATAACGCAATAAGGCTAAGGGTTAGCCTACGGCTCAGAGACAGTCGTTAAGTTAAAATGACAAACAAAACGAAATGGTCGTGGACAATCCCCTCGTATACGGGAGGTAGGAGAAATGAGGGATTCCAGCGGCATGATCAAGGTGTTGGATCGTGGCCGGCCTAGGCGGAATCAAAATGGCTTACTGTCCAGGCTGGGTGTGGGCTTGGCCACCCAGGAGACATAAGTGCGGGGTATTTCAAAAGACTATCAGGGTGTTCCAGCCGCACGCTATGATAGGTGAGAAATTACCAAGGGAGAAAGGGTCCAAAATGGCTTGTGGTGCCAGCGAACGGTGCATATAGATTAAGTGGGCTTTACTGGTGGCAATCCACATGCAAGTCCTTGCATTGAAACAAAGTAGTCTAAGTTAACTAAATGAAGTGCCTTCTGAACAGGCTTGAAATGTAACACACCAAAGGATAAAGAGTACTTCGTGAATTCGAGTTAGAAAACACGCCTACGTCGCGCTAGGACCTGAGGCAAGGACACGTCCTTAGCATTGAAAGTTTATATGAATTGTTGACTAACTTGGTTTACTTTGGACAGGGAAGGCCGGACGGTAAGTATGGGTAAGTCGTGCATGAAATTCCATACAAACACTTGAATTCGGCAACACGAGATAGGTTATGAAATATGCCATAAAATTGTTCCTAAGGCAAGATTAGAAAGAAAATAAATGATAGACGGTGCATAAAAGTAAATGGAACATATTTGGTGATGATAGCATTGTGGGCGAGCTAGCCTCCCCACCAGTGCATAACAATGTACTGATAACCCCACAGTTTGCTTGCATGATGCAGGAATCGTCATCGGGTGCGGAGCTTTCCTCGAACGTGCTAAGACGCGGAGCTAACTCTGGAGCCTTGGAGTGTTGCAAGGAGCTGAAGCACCATATACAGGACGTAATATATCGGAACATCGCCATGAATCATTCCATGTTGTAAGCCACTTGGCACGTCTTTTATGTTTCAGAGAGAGAGAGAGGTTGAGAGACTTGTAAACTCAGCCTAGCGCCGCTTGTAAACTTCTTGAAATCAATAAAGAGTTTGAATTCGTTTCAACTTGTGTTTATTTACTTTCCGCTGCAAATGGGGACGCTCTGTGCGACTCTGTGGCCTAGCTCAAATCGGCCGTTTCCGGACTTAGCCTTGCACGGGCGCAACCTAGGCCCGTGCGGCATCACGCCTTAGCGAGGACGATCGCTTCTGCGGAAGCGGGGCGTGACATCAGAAAAGACATCCGAGAACTCAGCTATCAATGGATGTGGCAAGTCCTGCCCCACCAACAAAGCTCCAAAGAATCCAGCCTCCAGCTCCGCTGCTCCTCGAGCAAACTCGATCTCTGGCTCTCCCGACGGCCTAAAAAGAACTCTACCTCCTCTACAATCTATACAAGCATGGTGCATGCTCAATCAATCCATACCGAGCACCATATCGTACCTCGAAAGCGGCATTACGAGCAGACACACACTCAAGTCCCGCCCTCCCAGGGTAACTCTCTGCCCCTTGTAAATATTATTAACCAGGATAATGCCTCCCCCAGTCATAATTGTCATGACCCGCACCCTAGAGTAAGGGCACGAGAACGTAACAACGCCCAGCCTACGCCGCAGTGTCGGCGATAGAACGCTGTCCTATGTCTCATGCATCTAACAGTATAAGGCTAAGCAGTTTATACTCCCCGAATTGGGGTGACATAGCAGATACAGTCTCAATCACATCTAAGGTAGAGCATAATAAAGATAGATAAAACATAAAATCCAAAAGAGATACAGGAGGTAGAAGTCTAAGTGTTTAAGATACAAAAACCCAGAAATACATATCAAAACTCAAATACAGTAATCCACAAAGTAAATACAACTCCAGACAATGAAAAATAACTATCTAAACAACCTCTAAAGTGTCTCCTCTAGGCTAGCAGGCAACCTTCAAGCTATCTGTAAAATTTATCAACAGGTCCAGTCAGGACGGGAGCGAGCACAGTACATCTCAACAGATCATAGCAGGTTAGAAAATATAATCATGCAGTAAAGTAAGATACATGAACTGAAGAAATACAGTATGTAAACAGAGAGAGAGAACTGTAATAGAAATATCTACTATAAGTAGAGAGCTAATAGTGACTAGTGCGTCAGAGTAAAATATAAATATGTAAATGGCATAGGAGATTCATGACTACAGCTAAGAGAGTGATTCATGACTACAGCTACTTGGATAATATTCACATGCCTATTTCCACTCTCCCATCCCCAATCAATACACAAGGATCTGTTCAAGTTATGTTAAGATTCGTGAAATTTCACATGGCTCATAAAATGAGTGATACGTGAAGGTGATTCATGATGGCTCTGTGAACATGAGAGTACATGTGTCACAAGCGATTCGGGAATCAGAGGAAGCATAGAGCTACGTGATGATTCGTGAAACGCACAAAATATGCAGCATCCGATGCTCCCGAGGGGGATAACATCTCATGAAAAGATCCATATAGTACCAATCCATGTGACCAATGTGACAGTATCAAGTAAAGTAATTTAAAGCAGGAAAATAATTCTAAACAGGATATGAAATGATCAGAGAATGTACTCGCATGATATCTAAATGTCCAAGGTAAAGATACTGTCCGAGGAGAGGTGTCTGGCTCCTAATTAGAACAGCACAAGTCACAACATGTCCAGAAGGGTAATATAAAGCACTACAATGCATTCTACATGAATCTAGGTCAAACTAGGCCAAAGTCAACCCTTGGTCAACTCTGGTCAACTGTACTAGTCAAACTAGGTCAAACTAGGTCATGTCCAAACCAGCAAGTCTTACTAGGCCTAACCAAGACTATCCTAGCAAGCACACATCAATACAAGGCTATACAAGCCAACATACACCCAACTCTATGTAGCATGCAATTATTCAATACTCAAATAGGCAAGAATTTACATTGGATATACACTAGGTAATCTATTACTTTAAGCTATATATGTCCACACATATATACACATGCATATATTGGTATTCAACATTAGGTCTATAATCATGGCATTTCAAATGGTTATATAAACTTATATATTACAACACAATATGCTAACATATATATAATATACATACATAGCTAAGTTAACTATATTCATAAATACTTATTTAAGAGGCTATGTGTGTGTATGTGAACATGGCAAAGGGGCAAGTGAGGGTTAAATGGGCATACATAGTGTATTCATATCAAAGAGTGTCAAAGTGTAAGTGAACAAAGTGTCAAGTGTGATAGTGTCAACATAGTGTAAGGGGTACATAAGGTAATATAGGATTTGTGTTAACATAGAACATTACATCTCATTAACTTGTATATTGCATACATTACATACTATAGAACCTACATATTCATTACAAGCCATACTTATACATGCTTACATTAGATAGGATACTTACACCTCATACATCATTTATTAACCATTTACTCATGCTTGCGTTCTCTATTTAATTACATAATGTATATACATTAACATGGGTTAAAATCAATTAGAACATTATATTACACACAAGGGTGCACAAAATGCATATGCCGAATAGTAACTCCTACTAATAATCAATACTGTACCATCTCAGCATGAATTAAATCTTGGATTAAAGTATATTATAGATCTATGTGTTAGCTTTCCGAAACTTCAAACGGATCGCATTTTCGTGTTCGAAAACTCCCGGAATCGCGAAAACACCGAGAACGCGTTTGTCTTTCGTACAGCTGACGCTCAAATAATTCTCCAGAAAGTTACAGAACGAATTAGGCCTATTAATACATATTTTTGGAAAGCTAACTTCAATACACTTCTTTTAAAAAAAAAACGGGAGATTAAATCGAGCTTTGAGCTAGAAGTTATGATATTTCTAAGTTAGAGCTGAAATTAAAAACGTGGATAAAAATCATGACGAATTTAGATAGTTTGAGCCAAAAGAATACACAATATATATCCTAATTATCCACAACAATAATGACAATAATAATATGAGGAACCACACTCACAAACTTGATTATATATCATCATGAACCATTTATTACATATATAAATATAGATACACTCTCATTACAATATATATATATATATATATATATATATATATATATATATATATATATATATATATATATATATATATACATACGCAAATCTATATATGTAACATGAACACATCTATAAGAGATACATGAATGAAATGTAAAGTACTCAAGAACACCTCTCTACATATTCAATCTGAGATTTAATATGAATTAATTCATTTAATCATTATTTTAATATAAAGTGTGTCCAAGTTTGGGGGTTTTCCCCATGAACACAAGACACAACAATAACAATAGAAATCCCTAAAGGACACATAATGGACACAAGAGGACACAAACTAGGACACAACAATGGGGGTCATTCCTATGTTAAAACTTTCCTAAATGCAAAATGGAGAAATAAAAGAGAAGGAAATATTACCTAAAGGAGAGAAAATCCAAGAGAAAGGCTTCTTCCTGGGAGCTTGAGACCTTGGGGAAGAAGACTTCTCAAGAAAGAAATGAATGGGAGTCC
>JANAVB010027968.1:0-30000 GCA_029216955.1 Iris pallida
CCCACCTCTAGCTTTGAATGGTCCACCACATGGTTTGGATCTGGAATGTAGCGTCGAAGCTGGAACACGTGGAAACGTCGTGTACTCCCTCCAAGTTGGCTGGAAGCGCTAATCGATATGCCACCTCGCCAATCCGTGCCGTCACATCGAAGGGCCTGAAGTATCTGGGCTGAGCTTCCTGTCTCTGCCAAAAGAATGGTGCCTCTGGTCGGTGATATTCTTCAGGAACACTCTGCTTCCAACTGCGAACTCCAGTAGCCGTCTGCTGCTGTCCGTCTAGTGCTTCTGTCGATCCTGTGCAACTCTGAGATGCTTCCTGAGCCTTGAGACCTTATACGATAATTACACGCAAGAAGTTAGAATAACACAATCTAACAATGATCAAGGATTAAATAGACACGAATGGAATGAAGTTTCAATTACAACTTAGAGGAACGAAATCATGAAGACACAACTATTAAGTACGATCAAAATCGATAGTTTAACACAAGTGGACTAGGACAAGATAGAAAAATCATGGTTAGATAGACATGATTTAAGATCGAAGTTTAGACAAGACACAACGAAATATGGAATCAAATTCTGATAATGTATAATTTTGAGGAATTCAATGATCTAACGATAAAATACTAGAAGGGTAATTAGCAAGGGTTGATTTGAGAAAACGTACAAAATACTCAGGAGATACAGTATCAAATCAGGATGAACATACAAGGATTTGTGATTCTCGAAAACCAATAATCATAGGAAAATGAGCATAGTTTTTATGGTATCCGAAAACATATAGATATTTGAAATCACCTCAGAATCCCTACCCCCCAGGGTATACCTGGCTGCAGTGAACTTCGGCTCCGTGACTCAAATAACGATATGTTACCGAATATTCTATGCACTATATCTATTTTCCAACAATCATCAACGAAGCAACCCAAGAGATCATGACATGAAGAATTTAGGACAAGTCTCCATAATACCCGAAACCTATGAATGTCTGAAATTACTTCAACTTAGAGTTCCTGCCCCGCCAGTGCGCTGCTGGCTGCAGTGAACTTTCGGTCTCCGCAATCCAGATAACGGCTGCAGCGCGCAACTGTCACGCCCTAGTAGGTCATCGAATAGTCTTTCTACTTTATCCATAGAAAATTTCAAGAAATCAAAATAAGTTTCAATAGTCCAAGTCACGAAAATGGTAAGGTTATCTGACTATTAGAATATAAGGGTTTATTAGGTACTAAGAGACGACAAGGAATCCAATTAGTGAGTACAAAAGGGCAACCAGGGAGATTTAAAATTTTAGACAGGGAGCGAAGTTTCAAATTATAACGAAATTTAAACTGATATCTGGAATGGTAATAAGATTCTATATATGGGACATTATCCCGAAGGGATAACAGAGTCTCGAAGGATGAACTGAAGCAAGGTATCAGATAGAAGACAAGTTTCAAAATAATAAATAAAATCCCGTACTGGAAACAAGTTTCAATAAAATCTCGAATAACAATGAAATCTCGAGCAAAAACTTGAATTGAAAACGAATTCTCCAATAAGGTACACAGTAAAAAATAGAAAATCAAGTATCAACAAAGTCGTGAATAAGGAATAAATTCTCGAATAGAAAATCTCAACGAGGAAACAAGATTTTGAATAGAGAACACAGTCTCAACGAGTCGCAAGTAGGAACTGAAGTTTCAAAGTCTGGAAAATCTTGAATATGAGACAAAATCACGAACGAAAGCAAAGTCAAAAATGAGAAAAGAAATCTCAAAATCTCGAATGGAATCCAGTTACGAAATAGGAAAAGAGAATCACTGGGTGAATAAGAAACAAGTAACCATGAAACAAGTGATAACCAAATAGGGGACAAGATTGAAACAAAGTGGTGATCAGAACAATTTTTCAAACAGAAACAAGCCATGAATAGGAAAATAAATCTCATATAGGGAACATGTCAAATCCTCAGATTTGAAAGAAAATTTTCAAAGGATGTCTTGAATGGTGAATAGAAGCAAATATTGAATAAAATCAAATTCCAACAAGCCCCGAATAGAAAACGGAACCTCGGGGAGAAAAAAATTTACAAATTGTAACTAGTTATGAATAGGAAACAAAATTCTTGAGTAGAATCTCGAAAAGAAAGTAAGGTCACGAAGAATGGATGGAGGAGTATCAATCGATGAATAGGAAACAATATCTCAAATAAGTTTCGAATATCCACCAAGGTTCCAAAATAGAAAACAAAAGTTTCAAGAAATGGTCTAGATGCTAAAAAAATTTAAGGAAAGACTGGATTGCTAATCAAGATACATGATTTTTCCCAACCATACAAAAGAAATCTTCTGCCTTCATTCTATCTTCGTATTCCTCCAGGACGGAAATCTCTCTAACCTTCTTCAACTTTCCTGACGTAGACTGGTCCCTGTGGTAATGCTCCATGTGATTGCAGAATCTGGAGAGGTGGGTCCCCTTGCTGTAGTTCTGATGCTCCTCGTGCTTGTCTTTAGGCAGTGTGAACAACGGTCTCTGGACAATCCTTGACTTGATGATGCGTGCGGCGATCCGTAGTACAAGCATAACCTCCATCTTTTGCGGCGCACTTGTTGTGTAGTGGTGTCCTGTAGCGCGGTGGCAATGAATGTTAGTTCAATTGGTTGATAGGATTCGGTTGGCGTGCTGGCTGCTGAGATCCTGATGCTCCTCGTCCTTTGATCCGCAACTTGCTGGCAATCTTTTATTTGGTGGCAGAAGATCCATAGGATAGAAGTCCAAGTCTTCTGTGGCACTCTCGAAGCGATTCCTGGATGGCGGCAGAAAGCACAATTGGTCATTGTCTGAATCTGATGATGCGACTGAAGAAGCAATGTCTGAGTATGGCAACGCTTTCGGTCCAGGGTAGTTGTTGTCTTCATTCTTCTTCATGTCTCTCGTGTCTTCAGCTTCCGGTCTCGTTCTGTTGTCTGTGCTACATTTCTGGATCTCCTGGCTGATAGCTCCAATCTTCAGAGGAGTCGAGTCCTCAGGGACTTGGATGATCTTCAGTTGCGACTCCAGGTTCTCGATCTGCTCCTCGATGTAAGATATGTGCTCGGTGTCAGAGAAGTCCAAAGGTCTGGAAGTCTGGAAAGCAGAAGTCTTTTCCTGGCTCGAAAAGTGCATTCACAAGTCTGGCTTGGAAAATGATGGCTTGCTCTCTCTGGGTGTCAAGGAACTCTTCAAACATCTCCGTCAACTACGTACTACCCATGGGTATAGTAGGGACGACCTGCGGGGTGGAAGCTTGGAAACCTCAAGTATAGTTGGATCAACCGTTCCGGTGTCGCGTGCTTTTAAACTATCTGAAAAAATCTATTAAAATAACCTAGACCTAAATACAACATGTGTTTATAGAATATCAATATACCCGATGTACCTGATTTCTATGATGTAATTCAAGTTTCCCTAGTTTAAATCAAGTCCCCCAATAGTACTCTAATACCTAGGTACTATTAGGACAGACCTGCATGGGCCACCACTAAAAATATGTCACGACCCGCTCCCGAATAATCGGACACGAGTCGGACACGCCCAGCCTTCGTCGTTAGACAGGACGAAGTAAGCTGTACCAACTAGGGAAATCTAACCAGATAATCATAAATGTATATAATCACAGCATCTAAAAAAGTATCCCAGAATGATCACCATAATCCACAATTCTATGTATATAAATGTACGAGTCATCAAGAGTGAAATGTACTATGAATTCTAAAACAATATCTAAGAGTAAAGCTAACAGTCTAAACCTGAAACCTCAAGCTAAGTCATGACCCATCCTGCTCAGCTAAGATCCCGGGCTCTGGCCCATATGGTAGAATGATATCCTGCAAGCATACCTGCAACTTATCCAATCAAGAGCGGAGCAAAGTACAGTTCTAGGTAATAAACAAGAACATGATATGAAAATGAGTACAGGAGAACATGAACTATAAAGTACAGGAAAATAACATGAAGGTACATGAATGTAAGTACAGAAAATAAAGTACATGAATGTAAAGTACAAGAATGTAAATATGAACCTGAAGTACAAGACATGACAAGTGCACCATGTTTGAAATACAACTAGCTCATGTGACCGGCTGGGGGTAAGCACATGAAAGCATATAAAGTACATGAATGGTACGACTTAGGGCCCGCGTGCACGATGCGAGGCCTAAGCTAGGCACATGAATATAGTAACCAGAATTGGTCACATGGCTAGTGTATTTCCCCACCAAAATTTAAAATACTCACACCCTTAAACAATCCAGTTCTCACAAGTATACTGAATCCTCAAAAGTTTACAACAACTAACAATTCAACTTAATTGAATTAATCCCCACCCTTCCTGGTTACACTATACCAACAGTCACTGAAATTTGAATTGTACACAACGAAATTAAACAGGACAGCACAACTTCTTCCAACCACTCGATCAACCATGGTTCATCCTCGAGTTCATTCCGACACAATGTCAGCACCCAACAGTCACGAACGGTTGTTGGGCACAAGCCGAAACTCGGACACAGCTAGTAGCTTGACGTGCACAAACTGGACAATATAGCCCACGATCAACGCTAATTATAATTAATAAATCTGTAATGATCAGAGAAATTTAGGATTTACCTGCAACAGAATCCCAGATCAACCAGAGGTTCACTCCTTCGTGTCTGGTACGTAAGCTTCGTGTCCGAATTCAAACCCAGAGTCCCCTGAGGCATTATGACGAACAGGTTGAAGACGCATTAGAAGAAGGATTCAAAGATGATTTTCCCAAATTCTCTTGAGGAATTCATGGAAAATCCGACCAATAATCATCAATTGAACCAACCTTACCAATCAAAGAAGGATTTAAAACACTTCCAGCTCAAATCCACAAATTTCCGATCAATTGTTCTTCAGTACTGATGAAAACGAAAAATCAAAAGAATTTCAAGAAATCGATCAACAAATCAATGTTGCAAGAATGAGGACTCACCGACGAATCGAAACTCTTCGATCACTGATCAATCCGAGTCGAAGTCGAAATCCTCTTCTGCTCGCAATTCTTCAATCGATCGGTCAACTCTAACTCCATCTGAGAATTTAGATCAGGATGATCAAATCGATCCTGTTGAAATTGATAGAATAGTGAACCGATCAAATAGAACTCACCTTTGTAACCAATTGATTCTCAAGGCACTCGATGGATCTCCAATTCGCCAGAAAGAATTGATCGAAAAGTCCCTCTCGCGCCGATCGATCGAGATCTCGCTCTAAATCGTTCGATCCTCACGGGTTTGATGCGAGGAGTTGGTCGAAGATTCTGAAGTGGATCACCGCTGGGTTGGAAAACTTCAGTCGCCGTCACGGCCTGCCTGCTCGCCGCTCGGAAAGCTAATCGTCGGCATTGTCGTTGTGCTCAGGGAGGAGGGAACCAACAAATGAAAAAAATTTAAATTCTGAAACAAAAGGAAATGAGAACAATCTGTTCTCTCATTCATATATATAATAAAAGTGCCAATTTGCACTTTGCCCCCTCTGCCCTAGAACAATTATAACTTAACCCCTTCAACTCAAGAACATTTCCAGAAAGCCCCTATTCTTTTTCATTTATTGCAGGATGAATCAAAAACATATAAAAAGTCACATGGTGGTCCCAAAGTTTGTTATAACAACTTTCAAAATTTTAAAAATAATTTCTGTCCAACTAATTTTCCTCCAAAAATATCAATCACCATATTATTATTTTAAAATCAAAAACTTATTATTTGAAACTTAATCATCAATTATTATTAATATTAAAAATGTTTTTTAAATCAAATTAATTTCCCAAAACAGGGAGGTGGAGTTACAAATCTCCCCCCTTAAAATAATTTCGTCCTCCAAATTCGAGAGACAACAAAACAATCTCAGAGCAAAATCTCAAGAAGGTTCAAACACAATTCATTTTATTGTATTTAAAATTCTCAATATCAAAGTACACTCAAACAAACAAACTGGGATAGCGCTCCCGCATCTCGTCCTCGTGCTCCCATGTGGACTATCCCAGAGAGTGGTGTCTCCATATGACGTGGACAAGTGAAATAGTCTGGTTCCGCAAGCGCTTCTCCCTCCGGTCGAGGATCTCCACCGGCTGCTCCTCGTAGGTCAAGCTCGGACCCACCTCTAGCTTTGAATGGTCCACCACATGGTTTGGATCTGGAATGTAGCGTCGAAGCTGGAACACGTGGAAAACGTCGTGTACTCCCTCCAAGTTGGCTGGAAGCGCTAATCGATATGCCACCTCGCCAATCCGTGCCGTCACATCGAAGGGCCTGAAGTATCTGGGCTGAGCTTCCTGTCTCTGCCAAAACGAATGGTGCCTCTGGTCGGTGATATTCTTCAGGAACACTCTGCTTCCAACTGCGAACTCCAGTAGCCGTCTGCTGCTGTCCGTCTAGTGCTTCTGTCGATCCTGTGCAACTCTGAGATGCTTCCTGAGCCTTGAGACCTTATACGATAATTACACGCAAGAAGTTAGAATAACACAATCTAACAATGATCAAGGATTAAATAGACACGAATGGAATGAAGTTTCAATTACAACTTAGAGGAACGAAATCATGAAGACACAACTATTAAGTACGATCAAAAATCGATAGTTTAACACAAGTGGACTAGGACAAGATAGAAAAATCATGGTTAGATAGACATGATTTAAGATCGAAGTTTAGACAAGACACAACGAAATATGGAATCAAATTCTGATAATGTATAATTTTGAGGAATTCAATGATCTAACGATAAAATACTAGAAGGGTAATTAGCAAGGGTTGATTTGAGAAAACGTACAAAATACTCAGGAGATACAGTATCAAATCAGGATGAACATACAAGGATTTGTGATTCTCGAAAACCAATAATCATAGGAAAATGAGCATAGTTTTTATGGTATCCGAAAACATATAGATATTTAAAATCACTTTACTCAGAATCCCTACCCCGCCAGGGTATACCTGGCTGCAGTGAACTTCGGCTCCGTGACTCAAATAACGATATGTTACCGAATATTCTATGCACTATATCTATTTTCCAACAATCATCAACGAAGCAACCCAAGAGATCATGACATGAAGAATTTAGGACAAGTCTCCATAATACCCGAAACCTATGAATGTCTGAAATTACTTCAACTTAGAGTTCCTGCCCCGCCAGTGCGCTGCTGGCTGCAGTGAACTTTCGGTCTCCGCAATCCAGATAACGGCTGCAGCGCGCAACTGTCACGCCCTAGTAGGTCATCGAATAGTCTTTCTACTTTATCCATAGAAAATTTCAAGAAATCAAAATAAGTTTCAATAGTCCAAGTCACGAAAATGGTAAGGTTATCTGACTATTAGAATATAAGGGTTTATTAGGTACTAAGAGACGACAAGGAATCCAATTAGTGAGTACAAAAGGGCAACCAGGGAGATTTAAAATTTTAGACAGGGAGCGAAGTTTCAAATTATAACGAAATTTAAACTGATATCTGGAATGGTAATAAGATTCTATATATGGGACATTATCCCGAAGGGATAACAGAGTCTCGAAGGATGAACTGAAGCAAGGTATCAGATAGAAGACAAGTTTCAAAATAATAAATAAAATCCCGTACTGGAAACAAGTTTCAATAAAATCTCGAATAACAATGAAATCTCGAGCAAAAACTTGAATTGAAAACGAATTCTCCAATAAGGTACACAGTAAAAAATAGAAAATCAAGTATCAACAAAGTCGTGAATAAGGAATAAATTCTCGAATAGAAAATCTCAACGAGGAAACAAGATTTTGAATAGAGAACACAGTCTCAACGAGTCGCAAGTAGGAACTGAAGTTTCAAAGTCTGGAAAATCTTGAATATGAGACAAAATCACGAACGAAAGCAAAGTCAAAAATGAGAAAAGAAATCTCAAAATCTCGAATGGAATCCAGTTACGAAATAGGAAAAGAGAATCACTGGGTGAATAAGAAACAAGTAACCATGAAACAAGTGATAACCCAAATAGGGGACAAGATTGAAACAAAGTGGTGATCAGAACAATTTTTCAAACAGAAACAAGCCATGAATAGGAAAATAAATCTCATATAGGGAACATGTCAAATCCTCAGATTTGAAAGAAAATTTTCAAAGGATGTCTTGAATGGTGAATAGAAGCAAATATTGAATAAAATCAAATTCCAACAAGCCCCGAATAGAAAACGGAACCTCGGGGAGAAATAAAATTTACAAATTGTAACTAGTTATGAATAGGAAACAAAATTCTTGAGTAGAATCTCGAAAAGAAAGTAAGGTCACGAAGAATGGATGGAGGAGTATCAATCGATGAATAGGAAACAATATCTCAAAATAAGTTTCGAATATCCACCAAGGTTCCAAAATAGAAAACAGAAAGTTTCAAGAAATGGTCTAGATGCTAAAAGAAATTTAAGGAAAGACTGGATTGCTAATCAAGATACATGGTTTTCCCAACCATACAAAAGAAATCTTCTGCCTTCAGTCTATCTTCGGTATTCCTCCAGGACGGAAATCTCTCTAACCTTCTTCAACTTTCCTGACGTAGACTGGTCCCTGTGGTAATGCTCCATGTGATTGCAGAATCTGGAGAGGTGGGTCCCCTTGCTGTAGTTCTGATGCTCCTCGTGCTTGTCTTTAGGCAGTGTGAACAACGGTCTCTGGGCAATCCTTGACTTGATGGGCAGGCGATCCGTAGTACAAGCATAACCTCCATCTTTTGCGGCACTTGTTGTAGTGGTGTCCTAGGCGGTGGCAGAAACTGTAATTGGTTGCTGGCTGGATTTGAATATGAATCTTCCGTTAGTGCTGGAGTGTAGGGCCTCTGATAGGAATATACGGCTGTTGGCGTGCTGGCTGCTGAGATCCTGATGCTCCTCGTCCTTTGTGATCCGCAACTTGCTGGCAATCTTTCATTTGGTGGGCAGAAGATCCATAGGATAGGAAGATTCCAAGTCTTCTGTGG
Organism: Iris pallida; assembly: GCA_029216955.1. Classification (NCBI taxonomy): domain Eukaryota; kingdom Viridiplantae; phylum Streptophyta; class Magnoliopsida; order Asparagales; family Iridaceae; genus Iris; species Iris pallida. Next base: position 8,988 of record JANAVB010027968.1, read on the forward strand.
CACTCTTCGGAGCGATGTCCTGGATGGCGGCAGAAAGCACAATTGGTCATTGTCTGAATCTGATGATGCGGCTGAAGAAGCAATGTCTGAGTATGGCAACGCTTTGCGGGTCCAGGGTAGTTGTTGTCTTCGTCATGAGTCTTCATGTCTCTCGTGTCCTTCAGCTTCCGGTCTCGTTCTGTTGTCTGTGCTACATTCTGGATCTCTTGGCTGATAGCTCCAATCTTCAGAGGAGTCGAGTCCTCAGGGACTTGGATGATCTTCAGTTGCGACTCCAGGTTCTCGATCTGCTCCTCGATGTAAGATATGTGCTCGGTGTCGGAGAAGTCCAAAGGTCTGGAAGTCTGAAAAGCAGAAGTCTTTCCTGGCTCAAAAAGTGCATTCACAAGTCTGGCTTAGAAAATGATGGCTTGCTCTCTCTGGGTGTCAAGGAACTCTTCAAACATCTCCGTCAACTACGTACTACCCATGGGTATAGTAGGGACGACCTACGGGGTGGAAGCTTGGAAACCTCAAGTATAGTTGGCTCAACCGTTTCGGTGTCGCGTGCTTTTGAACTATCTGAAAAAACTATTAAAATAACCTAGACCTAAATACAACATGTGTTTATAGAATATCAATATACCCGATGTACCCGATTTCCTATGATGTAATTCAAGTTTCCCTAGTTTAAATCAAGTCCCCCAATAGTACTCTAATACCTAGGTACTATTATGACAGACCTGCATGGGCCACCACTAAAAATATGTCACGACCCGCTCCCGAATAATCGGACACGAGTCGGACACGCCCAGCCTTCGTCGTTAGACAGGACGAAGTAAGCTGTACCAAACTAGGGAAATCTAACCAGATAATCATAAATGTATATAATCACAGCATCTAAAAAAGTATCCCAGAATGATCACCATAATCCACAATTCTATGTATATAAATGTACGAGTCATCAAGAGTGAAATGTACTATGAATTCTAAAACAATATCTAAGAGTAAAGCTAACAGTCTAAACCTGAAACCTCAAGCTAAGTCATGACCCATCCTGCTCAGCTAAGATCCCGGGCTCTGGCCCATATGGTAGAATGATATCCTGCAAGCATACCTGCAACTTATCCAATCAAGAGCGGAGCAAAGTACAGTTCTAGGTAATAAACAAGAACATGATATGAAAATGAGTACAGGAGAACATGAACTATAAAGTACAGGAAAATAACATGAAGGTACATGAATGTAAGTACAGAAAATAAAGTACATGAATGTAAAGTACAAGAATGTAACTATGAACCTGAAGTACAAGACATGACAAGTGCACCATGTTTGAAATACAACTAGTTCATGTGATCGGCTGGGGGTAAGCACATGAAAGTACATGAATGGTACGACTTAGGGCCCAATTGCATGATGCGAGGCCTAAGCTAGGCACATGAATGTAGTAACTGGGATTGGTCACATGGCTAGTGTATTTTCCCACCAAAATTTAAAATACTCACACCTTTAAACAATCCAGTTCTCACAAGTATACTGAATCCTCAAAAAGTTTACAACAACTAACAATTCAACTTAATTGAATTAATCCCCACCCTTCCTGGTTACACTATACCAACGGTCACTGAAATTTGAATTATACACAACGAAATTAAACAGGACAGCATAACTTCTTCCAACCACTCGATCAACCATGGTTCATCCTCGAGTTCATTCTGACACAATGTCAGTACCCAACAGTCACGAACGGTTGTTGGGCACAAGCCGAAACTCGGACACAGCCAGTTGCTTGACGCGTACAAACTGGATAATATAGCCCACGATCAACACTAATTATAATTAAACAATCTGTAATGATCAAAAAAATTAGGATTTACCTGCAACAGAATCCCATATCAACCAGAGGTTCACTCATTCGTGTCGGGTACGTAAGCTTCGTGTCCAGATTCAAACCCAGAGTCCCCTGAGGCATTATGACGAACAGGTTGAAGACGCATTAGAAGAAGGATTCAAAGATGATTTTCCCGAAATTCTCTTGAGGAATTCATGAAAAATTTGACCAATAATCATCAATTGAACCAACCTCACCAATCAAAAGAGGATTTAAAACACTTCCAGCTCAAATCCATAAATTTCCGTTCAATTGTTCTTCACTGATGAAAACGAAAAATCAAAAGAATTTCAAGAAATCGATCAACAAATCAATGCTGCAAGAATGAGGACTCACCGACGAATCGAAACTCTTCGATCACTGATCAATCCGAGTCGAAGTCGAAATCCTCTTCTGCTCGTAATTCTTCGATCGATCGGTCAACTCTAACTCGTTCTGAGAATTTAGATCAGGATGATCAAATCGATCCTGTTGAAATTGATAGAATAGTGAACCGATCAAATAGAACTCACCTCTGCAACCAATTGATTCTCAAGGTGCTCGATGGATCTCCAATTTGCCAGGAAGAATTGATCGAAAAGTCCCTCTCGCGCCGATCGATCGAGATCTCGCTCGAAGTCGTTCGATCCTCACGGATTTGATGCGAGGAGTTGGTCGAAGATTCTGAAGTGGATCGCCGTTGGGTTGGAAAACTTCAGTCGCTGCCGCGGCCTGCCTGCTCGCCGCTCGGAAAGCTAATCGTCGGCGTCGTCGCCATCGTCGTTGTGCTCAGGAAGGAGGGAACCAACAGAATGAAAAAAATTCAAATTCTGAAACAAAAGGAAATGAGAACAATCTGTTCTTTCATTCATATATATAATAAAAGTGCCAATTTGCACTTTGCCCCCTCCGCCCTAGAACAATTACAACTTAACCCCTTCCACTCAAGAACATTTCCATAAAGCCCCTATTCTTTTTCATTTATTGCAGGATGAATAAAAAACAGTTAAAAAGTCACATGGTGGTCCCAAAGTTTGTTATAACAACTTTCAAATTTTTAAAAATAATTTCTGTCCAACTAATTTTCCTCCAAAAATATCAATCACCATATTTATTATTTTAAAATCAAAAACTTATTATTTGAAACTTAATCATCAACTATTATTAATAAAAATGTTTTTTAAATCAAATTAATTTTCCAAAACATGGAGGTAGAGTTACAAAGAGTGAACTCTATAAATAAGTAAATATCGCCACATTTTTTTACGAGTATAATAGCAGAATGACTAACCCCTAGAAGTCCATATCCACGACCAGCAAAGTCTAATATGTCCAATAATATAAGAGTATTCTCCTCTTAATTAACCAACCAAGTTTGTGAATTATGTCATCATAAATATTTAGATTATTGTTCCTTCACCCGTAACCTTAAAAATGTAGACATCAACCAAGTAGACAATACCTCTCCCTTCCTCGATCAAGTAAAAATAACATATTTCCATATATGCAGAGATCTATGATAGGCTAATATTAAGTTAACAATAAATTTATTATCCTATTAAATTGTAAGCAGATCGTCCAAATTATCACTATCTTCTTCCCCCATTATTGTCGCCAGATCAATACTTTTGTTAAGTAGCGAAGGTAAGAAGAATTTACTTTTTCTTGATTATGCTTACTTAACTACGTGTGTCCGGTGCGAGTTGTTCCATCGAAGGGGTGTTACCCCAGGAGAATTCTATGAAGAGTTGCTTTGGGTCGTTATGTATATTATGTGAGAAATTGTTGAAGCTCGAAATACGAGTGAGAATGCTAAAAGTTCTTAAAATTTTGGAAGATAACCAATTTCGAAGACCAAAGTTTTCTGATCGTTTTAGATCATAATTTAGTTAGCCATATATCAGTTAGAGATAGACTCTCGATTGCCCTAAACATTTTTAGGGGTCGAACTATCTAAGTTTTAGACCCGTAGGACAGAGATATGGAAGCGTAACAAATATATAATCCATATGTACTAGTTTGTTCTAGAAGATTGAATATCATACTGGATTGTATATATTCACATTCTACATGATACTTGTTATATGTGTATAGAGATTTTTTTTTTTTGCGTATAAAGAGATATATATAACATGACTTTATATATTCACATTCTACATGATACTTGTTCCCCCCCCCCCCCTCCCCCTCCGATCTTTGTCGATCGATCCACCACTTTATGTGCTATTTGCCACTGCATCTATGACGTTCGAGACCTTCTTCCTCGTCTCTCGTAAGTTGAAATACCCAAAAACAATGTTGTCGTCTTTATATACCCTTTCTAATTGAGTCAGAATATATCAAAGCCGCATTACACAGTAGGAGTGGGCACGGGTTGGACCGGGCCCAAATTTGATGGACCCGGATCGGACCCGTTAATTGGCAGGATAAGATGGGACGGGTCCAAAAAATATTGGGACCAGACCGGACTCGACCCGTTCGAAACAGGTCTGAAGCGGACTGACCCGCGGGTCCAACCGGGTCCAAAATAAAGAGTTAAAAATTTTCAGAAACTATAATAGAGCAAACATTTACATATGTTATATTATCTATAAGAACAAAACAAATCTAATGTCCTCCCAAATTTCTAGAATATATTTACTAAACAATAGCATGTTCTATTATCTACGACTATAATAACAAAAACTTCAAGAAATTGATAATAAAAAAATTACATATCCCTATAAACGGGTCGGGGTCCCGTTTATTTTGAAAATAGGATCCGTCCCGACCCGTTAATGTTACACGACCCATCCCGGCCCGGCCCATTTAAATTCCAAAATTTAGGAACCGGCTTGTTTGGACGTTTTACGGTTCGGACCGGATCGGAACCGTGGGTCTTGGAACGATATGCCCAGCCCTAGTTGTATCGTGTGTTTGTTCTATTTGTACTATTTATTCGGTAAGTTTGTCTTGTTATTTCTTGTCGTAAGTGGACTCTCCCATTCCTCAGTTTTAAGATCTTCAACCTTAATTGTTGGTTGAATAAGAATACCACAATAAATTATGATTTTTGAGTATTAGCCCTTTGCTACAATCAAACATACTAAGATCTTCAACCTTAATTGTTATTTGCCACTGCATCTATGACGTTCGAGACCTTCTTCCTCGTCTCTCGTAAGTTGAAATACCCAAAAACAATGTTGTCGTCTTTATATACCCTTTCTAATTGAGTCAGAATATATCACAGCCGCATTACACAGTAGGAGTGGGCACGGGTTGGACCGGGCCCAAATCTGATGGATCCGGATCAGACCCGTTAATTGGCAGGATGAGATGGGACGGGTCCAAAAAATATTGGGACCAGACCGGACTCGACCCGTTAGAAATAGGTCTGAAGCGGACTGACCCGCGGGTCCAACCGGGTCCAAAATAAATAGTTAAAAAAATTCAGCAACTATAATAGAGCAAACATTTACGTATGTTATATTATCTATAAGAACAAAACAAGTCTAATGTCTCCCCAAATTTCTAGAATATATTTACTAAACAATAGCATGTTCTATTATCTATGGACTAATAACAAAAAATTCAAGAAATTGATAATAAAAAATTGTATACCCCTAGAAACGGGTCGGAATCTCGTTTATTTTGAAAATAGGATCCGTCTCGACCCGTTATTGTTACACGACCCTTCCCGGCCCGGCCCGTTTAAATTCCAAAATTTAGGAATCGGCTTGTTTGGACGTGTTACGGTTCGGACTGAATCGGAACCGTGGGCCTTGGAACCGTATTCCCGGCCCTAGTTGTATCGTGTGTTTGTTCTATTTGTGCTATTTATTCGGTATATTTGTCTTGTTATTTCTTGTCGTAAGTGGACTTTTCCATTCCTCAGTTTTAAGATCTTCAACCTTAATTGTTGTTTGAAAAAAAATACCACAATAAATTATTATATTTGAGGATTATTCTTTGCTACAATCAAACATACTAAGATCTTCAACCTTAATTGTTATTTGGATTTTAATACAACAACCAATGGATGCCTACTGTCTTTCCCAGAATAAAACCCCAACATACAAAATGAAAATCCCATTCAAAAATTCTGGAGTGCACAACCCTTTATCCCACATCGGAAATAGAGCAAAGATGACATGTGCTTTTAATACTATTGTGCAACACGATCATCCGCCGAGTTTCGTGGCTGGAGCTTGTAACCCATGTGGGGGCTTTAAGATGGTTTGGACTGTTGGTTCGGTTCCTTGGATTAGGTTGCAATCGGTTATCAATTGTCTGGCCTGCCTGTTCCAAGCTGAGAGTTGGCCTGCTGGGCTTGGGCGAAGGCCTGGGTTCAGCAGCGCCCTAAAGTGGAGGGGACCGCGTGAGGCTGGCTTCACAGAGCAGCGTCCACCTCCCGCTCCCGACAGTGGAAGGATAACGGGCCGACGGGCTTCTATTAAATATCCAAGGTCGGTCCAATCGGACATCCATCTTTTTTAATTTTTATTTTAATTTATATTTACAAACTATTATTATTTATTTATTTACCCATAACATTTTCAAATATTTCTGCTTTTTTTTATATTATATTTACTATTATTTGTAGGATCAATTAAAACATAAGCATAGTTGTTCTTTGGTTATTTACTTTTAAGATATTGTATAATATTCAAATTTCGAGTTTAGGTATCTATGTTGTTTGTTGTCTATCCAAAAGAGAGTTTGTATCTCGTATTTTAACGATTGATTTGGGTTGATGCTGGCCAAAATAGAGACATGAACGAAAATTTTGAATTTTATAAGAGATCACAAACTAAACGAAATTTTTGAATATTATGGAGACATAAGCGAGATCTAATTGTAGTCCAAGTCAACCGTTAGGACGGACCGGAATCCTCTTCAAGATAATACAAAGGCCTAAACACACATCGGTGGCACATTCATGGAAAAGTAAAAGGCAATGTTCCTCTTCAATTTTTTATTTGCTTTCTCGAAATGTTGGTTTCATGCATTATTTGAATATACACAAACAACATGTGCTCGACCATGGAGCATAATTAGACTACTTCGCAAGGACTTGGTCCTCAAGCATGTGTGACTTATCTGGATGTACACAACAAACAAAGCCGGCCTCCTACAACGGAGGATACCGCATGAGGCATTGAACAGAGGGCGGCCTCGATTAGAGGCCCGCGACCCTCCCGCTCTGGGGCCTTGAAGGATAATGGGCCAGTTTATCGGTAAACAAAATCCAAGGCCAGTCCAATTGGACAACCATTTTTTAAAAATAATATACGTTTACTTTATTTTATTTTTATAGGAAAAATAATTATAACAATTTATCGGTATGTGCTATGAAGTCTTGGGTCCAACGAGTAAGGATGGCAACGCTCCCTCACCATCCTTGAATAGTGTACGAATCTGATGAATTTCAATTTTTTACCATCGTTCCGTTAATAAATGTTTTATTGTACACTATAAAAACTATTTTCATTCCAAATAAAAATAAAAAATATGTTAATAAAATATTATTTTCATCAAAAAAAAGTACAACTACATAGAGAAAATAATACACTACAACAAAAAGACAGAGAATGTTAATCCATCAAAAAAAATTATTAATTGGGGTCGAAAATTTATCGGGACAGATAATACTATACCCATATCTTGTCCCAAATCTGACCAAAAAACTTTTTTGATCCGTATTCCCGTTTTCATTTATGTTTTTAAATCTCCAAACATGTTCCGTCGTAAAAAAAAAAAAAAAAAAATCTAGTCTAATTATTCCACAACTACCCCTAGAAGGAAATACGCAAATTTGACTTTTCACATACAAACTTACTTTATTTCTTTTCTGGTTGTAGATTTCACGATTGTTTGGTTGATGATGCAAGAAAAACATCATCGTTGCCTTCAAACTAGATGCACCATCACCTAAAAGATGTTGAATTATTCAGATTCAGAGGCATTAATAAGAAAATTGATTTAGTAGTTGGCTTGTTTAACAAAGTCAAATCACTTGAACCGATGAAAGATCAATCCTAAGAGATGTACTATAATGGGGACAAAGTATGCAATAACCTTAGACGGCTTTTGAATGGATTCAGAGCAAAGGCGGAACCAGAAATTTAAGATGGAGTGGACTAGGATAGGCTGACTCATATAAAAAATGAAATTACTCTATGGCTAGCTTAGTACTAGCTCACTACTAGCAAATGCTGATGTGGCGGAGAGAGAGAACCAAGTTTACAGGTTTAGCTGGTTAACATTAAAATTAATACTAAAATTAATATTAACTTCAAATTAACATGAATATTAATATTAATATTAATAGTAACATTAATTAGCATTAATATTAATTTTGACATTAACATTAAAATTAATATTAACATTAAATTAAAATTAGCATTAGCATTAAATTAAAATTAGCATTAGCATTATCATTAACATTAACAATAAATCTTTTGGGTAATTAATTTTTTGAGTTAAAACATGACATGTCAGCTGTCATGTCACTTTCCATGCCAGATATAACGGAAGATGTCATCACCAAAAAATTTTGGAAGACAATTAACATAAGAGAAATATTTGAAGAATATTTTTCAAAAACTGTTGACCAGCTAAACCTGCAAACTTGGTCACCTCTTTCCGCCACATCAACATTTGCTAGTAGTGAGCTAGTACTAAGCTAGCCATACAGCAAGATTGTATAAAAAAAGCAAAAAATAAAAAATATATGGAAAAAAAATTGGATAGGCTAGAGCCCACCCCAGGCCCTACCTAGTTACGCCACAGATTCAAAGTGCATAAGAAAGGACAAGGCAATGAAGTCTGAATCTCGTTTCAGGCATTAGCTTAGCGATACTATGACTAGGGTCGAATCAGGATGGGTTGCTCTAGCCAGGCCATAGGTTGCACCTCGAGATATAAATATAGGTATAATATGAATTTGGCCTAGAGCGGCAGTAAGAAAAACAAATTGCCTTGGAGATTGACCTATGAAGAGGGGTCGTCTAAGCCCGAAGTCTTTGCTGCTCGCTACACTCAAGCTTTGCATGAACACCCTTTTTATAAGAATTTTTTTGTTGGTATGTAGCCAACGTGCCGCTAACACCTTAAGAAGTGTGGACGGATCAAGCTGCTCCAAGACTGGATGCGCTGACATAAGGCACTGCTCTGCATATGGTCGTACCCTTAGGCCTCGTTTGGTTCACGGAAAGGAAATAAATTCTCTTATATTTTTCACGAGAATAAGAAAGTAGAATTCATGTCACATTTTTTTCATTGTTTGGTAAAACAAACAAACTATCTAGGAAAGGAAAACAAAATATAACAATGTTCCAATAATATTCTTACCTTTTAAAATAAAAATAATATTATAAAAATAATATTAATGGTAAAATAAGCAATGACATATGGTTACTTTTGTCATAACTTTTGTAATAAATGTTGGGAAAGGAGGAGAAAAAATCAATCACATGAGTCTTGAGTGGAACCATATTCCCACCAATTTTTTTCCTTGTCAGGAAATTGATTCCCAAGTTTGTAGCTACCAAACAAAAAAAAGGAACAACTTTTCTTTCTTGGTTCCTTAAATCCGTGAACCAAACGAGGCCTTAGTGGTGTTGACCCCCAAATTGTGGTCCCTCTAACATCTGTATATGTGGCTGCAGTGCCTTAGGTTGCTGATCCGTTGGCATCTACTTCTTGTATCGGAGAAAATGTTCTTGAAAGAAAAGGACACAATATATCAATAAGGAGCAAGAATATCAAGTAGTTTAACAGTTCAATGAATGGAAAGATAGGGACATGCAAAAGGAAATCAGTAGGATATTTTGTATTAAGATTTCTAAATACTTATACCCCACAGCTCTGAGAACAAATATACATTGGCCACCACTAGAACCTTGTTACATCCCAGTACTAAAATATAGAGAACGGTGGTGACGTAACATAGCTAGCTATGCATTACGGAGTTTGCTAGCATCCCCAAGTATAATCACGACTATATACAAGGTGGCTATCTACAATACATCAGTCATTCATACGGCTAACTAGCAATCATATATCTATATCCTGTTAGAACTTTATTGTGCCATGTCGATTCATGAGATGAAAAACATAAATTAAATTGCGGAAGCGTACCTGAATCCATTGCTAGGCTTGATGGATCTTGAAGCGATCTTCTCTTTATTGGGTTCGATCTTCCAACTTGCTATGACCCTTAATGACAAAGAAGAATCCGAATCATTTGTCCCTCTCTTTCTGTTGATGGGGATGCAGAAAAGAAAAAGAGAAAACCTCTCTTTTGGTGGCCGTATAAGTTGGGGACCATAACCCTAATGAATACACATATATATAGATATGTGTGTTGTGATATTTCTAATTTGGCCCCTCATCAAATTAGAATTATCTCCGGTATCTACACATTAATTCCATGACAATTATACCCTTAAGCCAATTTCCAAATAGACCACTTTAATTTGGCTTAATTATTTAGATAGCCCAAACACAATTAATTTTATATGTGTGGCCCCTAATTATTGAATAATTCTAACAATCTCCCACTGGGCCACATATGTAACCTTATAATTGTGTTAACCTTAGTGAGCTCATAAATTGCTATCTTAATCCTTAGGGTATATCCGGACAATCTCGTCCATTAACCATATCAACATAGGATCAAAGCGGCATTCGTCACATATAGCGTAACTAAACCATCAATGGTCACATATACCAATATAGCTAAACGACATAGATCAATCATGGATGCGTAGCATGGAAATTACACGCAATGTGATCAATACATGTCAATTTCCAACTGGTCCTCCTTAACTTTAATGAGATCAATACTTTAACATAATGAAAACAGAATGAACTAAATTTCCATATATCTGATCAGATAAATATCCAAAATACTTTAATACATAAATGTGTCCAAAACCAAATAGCACCCAAATACATAAAATACAAACTCCCACTATATTACCATATTCTTAATTAACACCCATATGAGCAGTATGCTCATGAAAGACCCTGGGTGATAATGCTTTTGTGAGCGGATCCGTTAACATAGAGTTTGTCCTAATGTGCTATATGGACACTATAACCATTCTGAATTCTTTCCTTTACAACTAGAAACTTTATGTCAATATCCTTTGACATACAAGTTTTTGTTGTTATTGGAATACAGTATTGTTGATTCATTGTCCCACCATAATTTTATATGGTCTTTCAATACCGTACTGTAGGCGCAGCCTTGTGACAAAATTTTGCAACAATATTCCCTGAATAGATGCCCCACAACATGTTATAAACCTTGCTGCCATGGTGGAAAAAATTATGAGTGCATGTTTGACACTCATCCAAAATTTATCTCCATTAGTCAGCATAACCTGATGTGGATCTCCTGCTGTATTGGCATCCAACAAAATCGGAGTCGGAATACCTTATGATCTCCAGAATTATACGATCTCCTACAAAGAGCATATAAGTTCTTGTTCTCTATTAATTACTTAAGTAGTTTGGCTGCTACCCAATGATCCATCCATATTTGCTTAAATATCTGCCTAACATCCTAATATGTACGCAATATCCTGATCCGTACATACTTGAGCATACAATAGACTCCCTACAACTGATCATGAAAGAAAAATCTATTGTATTTTCTTAATTTTAAGGCTAACCTTAGGGCACTTGACTGAGACTGAACTTGTCTCCTTTAACGAGAGGTGTCACCTGGATTGCATTGAATACTTTAATCAATATATAAAATCAGAAAATTATTCCTACTCCCACTGAACTTGTGATACACACAATCTTCAACAGTGTTCATCTCAAAACCAAACGAGATAGTCACTTGTTAAAACTCAAAGTGTCTTTGACAAGAAGTCTGCTTGAGTCCATAAATAGATTCTGTCAGTTTGCGAACCATATTCTTTGGGTCTTCTGACACAAAGTTTTTTGGTTGCACCATATAAATTATTTTGTCAATGTTACCATTGAGAAATACCGTTTTGACATCCATTTAATGTAATTCAAGCTCAAAATGTGCAACATGTGCTATGATTGTTTTAAAAGAATTTTTCAAAGATACCGAAGAGAAAAAACTCTTTAAAATCAATCCCAAAAGTCACTAGTTACAAGACGTACTTTATACCTCTCCACATGACCCTTCGAATCTTTCTTGGTTCTAAATGTCCATTTACAACCAATGGATTTTATACCTTTTGGTAATGGGACAAGTTCTTAAACTTTATTGTCTTACATGAACTTATACTCCTTATTTATTGTATCAATCCACTTTGAGAATTGAAACTTTCCATGGCCTGACGAAAGTTGATTAGATCATCTTCCAGTATCCACAGTCTTCTTCACATTTCTAGAGAAATATGACAATATTATCCGAAATTATATTTCTCCTTTCTTTGGTGGACCATCTTAATATTACCGGTTCTTGAGGTTGTTGAGTTTGTTTCTTAGAAATAATTACCTTATCTTGAATGGGGTGCCGCTACGTTGTCGTTGTTAAGGTATCTCAACAATGACTTATAGAGGTAATTCGACATTGTCTTATTGAGACTCCGAATTCACTTCTTGATCATGACAGGTATAGAATCCTGCACATCGTCAAAAGTGATAGTAGGAATCGTAATTGATTCCTTCTCAAAGACAATGATCCTGACTTTATTTCTCCCCCAAACTCAACATCCTCAAAAATTATATTATACTTCTCGTCTCAAAAAAAATTTCTTAGTGTGGGACCGTATAATTATTAACCCCTTGATCTGTAGCATAACCAATAAAGTAGCTGCTTATAATTTAACTTTGGTCTGTCTTCCCATTACACATTCAATATAAACATTAAAGACTATAAAATCAATGGAATCCAAATCTCATCAGACACAAATCGTTCAACTCTATTTCTAGAGAAGTGACCTAATGCTTATGTCATAATGAGGCTAAAAAAAATATTATTAATTTTGCATTTAGTACCACATGACTTCACTTGCAATGTTTCATTCTAAGATGCAATAATTTCAATTGAATATAGGTTATTATAATCCTTAAGGGAACCGTTACCAATAATATTTGAATTTAAAGATAGACTAAACTTATTATTTCTAAATGAACAATGGTAACCAGATTTGTCCATTAAGGAAACTGAAACTGAATTTCGTCTAAAAGACGGTACAATAAAAGTGTCTATCAAATTCAAATAATAATCGGTTCCTAAAAATAACCTAAAATATCCTATTGCATCCACTTCTACCGATTTACCGTCATCCACATAGATGTATCTTTCACCATCAATTGGCTTCGGTAGCTCAGACGACCTTGTCTATAAACACTAATGTGGGTAGTAGCACCAGAATCTAACCACCACGTGTTTTTAGGTACTAAATCTAAATTAACCTCAGAACAGACCAAATTTAGAAATGTATATTTCTTTATACGTCATGCGTGATACTTTTTACATTTCTTCCTTATGTGTCATGTCTTATCACAAAAGAACAACCCTTAGTTTTATATTGTTGTTTCTTTTGAGCTGTACCCTTATCAGCTACTGTATTCATTTTCTTTTGCCCTTAAAGTTTATCCTATTAAACTTGGAAAGTAATTTCTTATTTGCAGATATTATAGCAACATTAACTGTAAAGAGAACAAAACAAAACAAAAACGGACATACTCTAATTAATAACCAAAGAGTAAAATATAGTCAAACAAATCCAAACAATGGTGAACCCCATCTGAAGGTACCTAGCACATCATTAATATCAAGTCTTTGGACAGTGATATTAACTGCAAGTGGTACTCTTGGTCTAGTGATCAAATGTTGACAATAAGTCATGTCAAATAATAAGCCTATCTTTGGATTGGGTTATTATTCACATGTAAACCGTATAATTGTCACACATTTATCACCACAAGTATGTGTGCAATTCGGCCAAGTATTAACCTTCCTTTGGGCCGGCTAATACCCGCATGAATATACACACACAAACATCCGACATCCCTCATAGACTATCTACGCAAGAGAGGTCACTTTGGCGACATCTTGTTTCAATGAGTCTACTTAGAATATTGGACAACTATTGCTAGTCTTAAAAGGCACCAAAAAATTGAATGTTGAGTGAATTTTACAAAACTGAATCATGTCCAAAACTGTATATACATGCATATTCATAAGATTATTACTCAAATAAAGTAATCAAAAGCATAATCATGAATTTCAATTTGAAAAAATTGGATATTATCACTATAACAAAATTCATGAAATAATCTACGGAGGATATGCATCCAAAGAAAAATTCATAGACATTAATTGAAAATAATAACTCCAAAATATATATCCAAAATTGAACATATTTGGTCTAAACTGAGCATTATCAGCACCTCTTTCCTCTTTAAGTATCCAAATATCTAAAGAAAATCTTTTTTAAAAGAAGAACAAGCAAACTTTAGACCAATTTGGAGACTAAATATTTAATAACCGAATCCATCAATCAATATATTACTTCAAATAATCCATAAAGATTGTACCAAAATTTATCTACTATCTCATAAACATGTGAATCTTTTTGTATAATTTAAAAATATTATTTCCATATCATCACATGTATATGTACTAAAAATTGATGGTCCCGATATTACAATATTCTAGATCAGACCCCAATACGATATAAATTTAGACTAATAAATCCATAAATAAATAATATTAAAACCAAATACTAAACCCAAGCCATCTTATATTCACCATTAGTTAAAAAATAATAAATAAATTCATTTGAACTAAATTGACACATTAAATAAATCTCCAAAGTTGAAGTCACCCATATTCGTACTTATTCAACATAAGTATGAATCTCCATAATGAATGCACGATTTCTAAAGCAACATTAGATGTATATGTTCTAAACTGAATGGATCATCATAAAAAAATTGTTTGAACTATCGTAACCCTAAATCAAATAAGATGAAACGATCTAGGGTTCCTGAAAAATACTAAAAAAAAAAATTATTCTGAAATTTTGATCTCATAAATCAAACATGGAGGCTCTGATACCACTTGTTAGAACTTTATTGTGCCATGTCGATTCATGAGATGAAAAACATAAATTAAATTACGAAAGCGTACCTGAATCCATGCTAGGCTTGATGGATATTGAAGCGATCGTCTCTTTATTAGGTTCGATCTTCCAACTTGCTACGACCCTTAATGACAAAGAAGAATCTGAATCATTTGTCCCCCTCTTTCTGTTGATGGGAATGCATAAGAGAAAAAGAGAAAACCTCTCTTTTGGTGCCCATATAAGTTGGGGACCATAACCCTAATGAATACACACATATATAGATATGTGTGTTGTGATATTTCTAATTTGGCCCCTCATCAAATTAGAATTATCTCCGGTATCTACACATTAATTCCATGACAATTATACCCTTAAGCCAATTTCCAAATAGACCACTTTAATTTGGCTTAATTATTTAGATAGCCCAAACACAATTAATTTTACATGTGTGGCCCCTAATTATTGAATAATTCGAACATATCCACAATAAACAACAGTAAAGAATATCATATAGATCAAAAGTAATAAGGCATCTCAAATGATATAGAATAAATATGATCATGAAGCTAGTATTACAAAATAAAATTGAAGCAAAGTAGTCAATCATACATAATCATATAACTCGATACAGTCTAGTACATATAATCATGAAGTCTGAAGAAAGGAACATGCTCGGAATACAAGGGCGCGCTAACATATGTCCTAACAAAACACCACAAAAGAATATATGTCCATCATGGAGTAGGAGAGAAAGGAAAGACACTCATGCTACGTGCCCTAATCCTCCAAGTACGAGCTATCAAGTGAAATATACAGTAGATCCTCGTGCTCTAATACGAATACAAATCTTAGAAAAGTAATCAACAAAATACAAATCTAGCTATACAAGGAACAGAAAATGAAATAAAGCAATCAACACAATCTGATCAAGTAATTCAAACGGCTTGATACAATTAACTACCTAAATTATCACCCTAATTACTAATGCTGTAGTGAGAATTCCATAATAAGGTGTACCACAGATTCCACGGGAGGCTAGGCACAATAACGATAAGAATAACAATAACAATACGGAGAGTGGCCCAACACACAGAAATCACAAACCGGGACAATATAATGAGTCCATGAAATAACCAAAAGAGAGCGGCGCCTTGATATTTGTGCCACTAACCTACGAATCCACGCAACTCAATGCCTCAACTACTACAATGCAATAAAGGATCATGGATCACTTGCCATGTAAGTTATCGCATACTAAAGTCCTAGCCAAGAAGATTGCATGAAATTCATGATCCTCCCCTCCAAATACACTACATGATTATACTAGTAGTTATTATTGGCAATTTAAGTTTCAATCCACGAGTTGTGGAACCCCGTTGGACCAATCATATATATCAAAATATGTTGCACAAGGTGATGCGACTCCCAACATTAGTGGTTGCCAAGTTGTCAATACAAAACTCCCAACCTATCACAGTCCTCCAAACTAAGGATACGCGTTCGGTTTATTTGATTTCAACCGAAGCGAAATAGTCAAAACTATATAAACCAAACTTCTAAAAATCAAAAACTGAACCCGAACCAAAACTAGTCATAACCGTGACCGAACCAATCTTCCATTTGATTTATTTTGTTTGTTCGGTTGGACTATTTTTATTGTTTAATGGCCCAGACACAAAGATGGGATTGTGATCAACTTATATTAAGAAATATATAATTTTTATACAAACATTTGTTATACTGGTAGAGCAAAGATTTTATCACTAGGAGCATTCGGAACAAGTCTGCACATAGACCCGAATTAACTCTTAGGGCAGTGCTTCGTACGCGACTTCCCCGGAGGCCGGTAATCTTTATTTTTCTTTGTTTTGTTTGCAAATTTTTCAAAAGGAGAAAAAAAATTATTTTAGCAATCTAAGAATTAATTGTATGATCATCTTATATTTTAGACAATTTAATTTTTGAATAAGCTTGACAGGGTCAAGAGCAACAATAGTTTTGATTGTTGATATGTAGGAAATGGTCTGACTGCTATTTGTGAGATGTACTTTTGCAAGGTACCAACATGGATGAACTAGAAGCACATTGCAAAAGTATGAGTTTAGCTTTGTTAGCTCTGACCGACCCATATTACTACCAAACTCACATGGTATTACATCTTCTTTAGGTGTATGTTTATAACAGATCAATTCTTGAGAAGTCTTGTGCTGTGTAGGTAGACTGTTGCATTTTCTTGCAGAGTAGAATTTCAATTTATTTTTCTTAACGCATTAGATTATTAAGGTTTCCATTATTCTTATTTTGAATTTGTTGATCTCATTAGGGGATAGCAGTATTAGTGGAATTTGTTGTCACTAGAGGAAGTTTAGTAATCAAATGGATCCTAGTCTCTGTAGGATTGCATAGAGATACTTTAGGATTGTAATCCCTCTAGCTACAATGTATGACCTCATTCTCCTAACAAAGGTCTTGGATTTTTTTTCCAGTTGTTTTCCTTAATGGGTGTGGTTTTGGGGATTGAAATTCCTGACGATTTAGGTTTTTCAGATTGAAACAGATGATAGCGTTTAATCTGTTGTTAGTTGCTACAATTATCTTGTTGTGCTTTATGGAAGTCATCTTCTTTGGTTACTCTTGCTCCTCCCCCCCCCCCCACACACACACACACACACACATATATATATATATATATATATAAAGTTGAAATAAAAATATATATATATATATATATATATATAAAGTTGAAATCTCGTAAATCTTGTTTAGATGGAATTGGGAATTAAGCATTTACTTTTCTTCATATTCGGATGGATTTGTGTAACAGAATATGAGTGGATAGAGCCATGGAGACGTATTATTCGTTCTATTTATGGTGAGAGTTCGGAAAAGTTGGCCCAATAGACATACGATACAAAAAGTTTCCAAGGAGGAAGTTTGAGTACTGCAGGCAGATCGTCGGGATGACGATATCCTCCCCATAGTTGTGAAGGGGGAGATTTGTTGGAGTGGGTGGGGTTTCCAACCTATGTGGAGAAGACCCCGGAGTGCGACGAGCGCCGTTCGTGTGTCGAAGAAGCTCGGGGAGGAAGCGGGGCTGCTGATAGAGCTACAGGGAGCTGCTGGAAGCAGGGGGGCCGAGTTCGGGCCGAACTTTGCCCCAGGCAGAGTTCTGGCCGAACTCTGCCTTCCCATTCCAGAATGTGGTCGGCCAGTGTTGGTTGCCCGACACAGAGTTCTGGCCGAACTCTATGTCGTCGGGGGCTGAAGCAGATTTTAGGGTGACTTTTCACCACTGGATATAATCCAACGGTCCAGGTTGGTTACGGGATTGGGGAGTTAAGTTGGGATTTTCAAACCCTAATTCATAACACAACGTAACACAAGAAAGAGAGAGAAGGAGGCAAGAGTGCCATTGCAACTTCGGAGAAGAAGACGGAGGATTGAAGGTCGCTATTCGAAGGAGATCGTGTTCGGGTAATCTCTACTCGTCGTTCTCGCTCTTCGTGGCCTTGTAATCATTGTTCTTATTTCTGAGTATTGTGGGAATCCGATTTGGATCGGAAGAAGTTTGTAGAGGGTGTAATTCTTCTATTCCATTAGTGGAGGCTTCTCAGGGTTGGACTCCGATCGTCCCGTGGTTTTTCCCGCAAGGGTTTTCCACGTCAAAAATTCTCTGTGTCTGCGTGGATTATTTTGTGTGATTGTTTTTGGGTTCGTGCGTTGTATTGCTCGGTTCTCTCGCAGGTACTCTCCGGTTTGGGGAAAGGTTTCTGCATTTCTTTTCCACCAGAGTGGTATCAGAGCCAGGTTCTGGAATTCAGAAGGAGTGTCAGTAGTTGACAGAGAAACCAGAGAGGAGAGATGGACACGAAGCCGGTGCGCATGGTGATTCTTAATGGCACAAACTATCATTATTGGCGGAGCAAGATGAAGGATTTGCTGTTTGTCAAGAAGCTGCATCTACCCGTGTTTGCATCCGAGAAGCCGAGAAGCCCAGTGATAAATCCGAGGAGGACTGAACATTCGAGCACATACAGGTGTGTGGGTACATACGGCAGTTTGTGGACGAGAACGTGTACAACTACGTTGCCAATATTGAGCACGCGAAGACGTTGTGGGATAAGCTGGAATCCTTGTATGCGAAGAAGACCGGGGTAAACAAGTTGTTCCTGATCCGAACGATGATGGGTCTGCGATACAAGGATGGGGCGTCTATTTCGGATCACTTGAGTGAGTTCCAGGGCGTGGTTGACCAGCTATCTTCTATGGGAGTCAAGTTCGACGACAAAGTTCAGGGACTGTGGCTGCTGTGTACTTTGCCAGACTCGTGGGAGACCGTACGAGTATCTATGATCGCTTCTGCTCCAGAGGGCGTGGTCAGTCTGGAGTTTGCCAAGAGCGGGCTGTTGAATGAAGAGATGTGGAGACGTTCTCAGGGCACTTCATCCACATCCCACCACTCAGAGGCACTTGTTTCAGAGAGCCGCGGAAGGGGCAAAAGCAGGGGTCCAGATGGTGACAGAGACAAGAGCAGGGGAAAGTCCAAGGGTCGTTACGAGGACTCAGAGTGTTACCATTGTGGTAAGAAGGGCCATATCAAGCGGAACTGTTTCGCTTAGAAGAGAGAGAAGAAGGGCGACAAGGGGAAGCAAGAAGAGAACACTACAGCGGCGGCCTCGATGCATGGAGGCGATGTGATCGTCGTAGGTGATGAGGTCATTACTAACCTCGCCTGCGATGACAATTCTTGGCTGGTGGACTCAGGGGCTTCAGCACATGTATCTCACAACAGGGCACTATTTGCCACTTACACAACAGGCGACTGTGGAGTGTTGAAGATGGGCAATGGAGATGTGTCGAAGGCGGTTGCCGTCGGAGATGTGCATTTGAGAACGAAGACGGGTGCGGTTCTTGTTCTCAAAGATGTTCGTCATGTCCCTGATATCCGTTTCAACCTGGTGTCGGTTGGAAGGTTGGATGACGAGGGATTCTTCAGTCTCTTCGAAAACAGTCAGTGGAAGCTTTCCAGGGGTTCGATGGTGATTGCCAGAGGAAGCAAGAAGTCTGATTTCTACTATATGGAGGGGAGCGCACAGGGGGCACAGGAGGTGAACGCAGTCAGTGATGCGTCTACCGAGTTGTGGCACAGGCGGCTCGGCCATATCAGCGAGAAGGGGATGAGCTACTTGGTGAACAGGAAGGTGATTCCAGGGCTCAAGTTTACAAAGTTGGAGAAGTGCACGCACTGTTTAGCTGGGAAGCAAAATAGGGTGTCTTTCCAAAGTCACCCAAGTTCGAGGAAGCCGGCGTTGCTCGAGTTGATTCACTCGGATGTCTGCGGTCCTATGAAGGTAAAATCTCTTGGTGGTGCTTCTTACTTTGTAACCTTTATTGATGACTGTTCCAGGAAGGTTTGGGTCTATGCCTTAAAGACCAAGGATCAGGTGCTGCCTACTTTCAAGGAGTTTCAGGCCTCTGTTGAAAGGGAGACGGGCAAGAAGTTGTTGTGTGTTCGGTCCGACAATGGCGGCGAATACATCGGTCCCTTTGATGCGTATTGCAGAGAGCAAGGGATACGACACCAGAAGACTCCGCCCAAGACACCTCAGCTCAATGGTGTAGTGGAGCGCATGAACAGGACACTGATGGAGAGGGTGCGGTGTTTACTGTCAGAAGCAAACTTGCCAGGCAGTTATTGGGGTGAGGCTCTTCTCACAGCTGCTTACGTTATTAATTTGTCTCCTTGTGCTCCTTTGTAGGGTGATGTGCCTGACAAAGTATGGTACAGCAAAGAGCCGTCATACAATCACCTACAGGCGTTTGGTTGTAAGGCCTTCGTGCATGTACCAAAGGACGAGAGGACCAAACTTGAGCCGAAGATGAGGCTATGCATCTTTGTCGGCTACGGTCGGGATGAGTTTGGCTATAGACTCTACGACCCAGTGGAAGAAAAGCTCTACAGAAGCAGGGACGTGATGTTCATCGAGGATCAGACCATGACCAACACTCAGGATTCCGAGACGCCTTCTGAGGCTGAGGAATTGCCTGAGTTAGAGTCATTTCGCTTCGAGCAGTTTCCAGAGGACATCGCAGAGGATCCAGTTATGGGGGAGCC
>JANAVB010027968.1:35000-46697 GCA_029216955.1 Iris pallida
CAAGTTCGGTCCCTGTTATCCAGACTGGACTCAGTATTCTTCCCCTCCAATCTGAGGTGCTGACCCCCATGGATATTCAACTGGACTCCATGCCAATAACCCCATGACAAAGCTAGTTTATGCTCTCCTTGTCACTGATTTTCGATCCCCCGAGTTGCTTTGCATCTTCCATAGTTTCTAGCTCCTCGACCACCACGTCGACGCTAGCCATGCCATGCATATCACCTCCTGCACCACTGGATTTCTGTTGATATCAATGGCACGGCAAAGTCCACAGTCCCTGATGATCAGCTTCACCGTAAGTCTTGGTTGCCTATCCCCGACTTCTGTCTTCTACTGGACGTGCTACCATTTCGACGAGCTTCTTCACCTTTGGTTGGCCCAACCAAATGGACGTTTGATTCCTTCGAGATTCAAGGTTCGGAACCTGCCCACCTTCGTGTTTGACACTGAAGCTCTCCAGTACACATGCATTCTCGAGAAGAGCATCATGCACTGTGCACGTCGTCGATGACCCACAGCTCCCCTTGAACTATGTGATTAATATATAGACACCTATCTCGGATTGAGTTTGTTGCCCACTTTGATCTCCTCCTTGATTTTGAACTAATGTAATCAATGTCACTCTGTGAAGCTTTCGAAACCACCCATTACCAAATTTAGATGTGGAATAACCCCTCCTAGAGACTGGTCGGATGTCACGGGACTGATAGACCGACCCTCCATCTTCAACTCATCACCATTCTTTGCTTTGTCTCGACGAATTGAATCAGTCGTATCCTTCAAAGCACCTCGCAGACCTCCTAAGACAAGTTTTTGATGATTCACAAACTCCTGTGAACATCCTTGGAGCCTCTATCTGATGTATGTGGCCATCATGCATCTCAACGGCTTGTACATATCACAACATGTATCTCATCGAGCCATCTGTTAGGAATCCTTCATAAGCATCCAATCTTTGTCCCTAAAGATTACGACAACCATCATCTGCCAGTCTCCCTAACGAAATCAAGTTGTAGTGCAAACTTGATACATGTCACACACCCTTGAGAACGAGCTTCTCACTATGCTCTGTTCTCAAGTGCACATCATTGATGCCCACAACTGCAGTCGTTTCCTTGTTATCCATATTCACACATCCAAACATACCGTCTCGATATGACGTTAAGATCTTCTTAAGTGGAGTGGCATGATAAGACGCCCCCGTATCCATGACCCAATTACCATAATGACATGTACCATAAGTTACTCTGTGTCGATTGTTGTGATGATGATCTCTCCAAATGCAGTGATATCTTCCTGATCATCCTAGCCTTTAGCTTTCTCAGCTTTGAGATTTATGCAGTTCTTCTTAAAATGACCCCTATCGCCAAAGTGATTGTAGCCTTTCCTGTAGTCCATACTCGCAGGATCCTGAGAACTCTCCCTTGTTCTCACCTGTGACTTGAGTCTTTCTTTTCCGTTGGAAGCAATCAGAGCGGACTCCTGCGACGATTCAATAAACTGCTTATGCCAGACCTTCACATTCAATAAGTTGCTTTTGACTGCCTCCATCGTGATAACTCCATCAGGCCCAGAGTTGCTCACCAATACCACCAACGTCTTTCGGCTCTCCGGTTGACTCAAAAGCATAAGGGCCTTAAGCTTCGTTAATTACCATTTTTATGGTAGACAACTAATTAACGATACCCTGAACCTCGTTCATATGTTGTGCCACCGAGGCACCCTCCTTGTATTTCGAGTTGACAAGTTAACGAATAAGAAATGCCTTGTTGCCAGTCGTCTTCCATTCGTACGACAAATGCAGGTTCTCCTAAAGTACTTTTGCATAACTCTCTATGTAATGAAACACTAAATCATCAAACCATTGGTGGATGGATCCAACGATTTTCTGATCCAATCGCCTCTAGTTAAATTAGCAGACTAACCTGATGGCTTGGCAATGTCATCCTCCAACAGACCATACAAATTCTTGCACCAGAATAGGTCCTCTATCCTTGGCTTACAAGTTGCCAGTTTTCCCTGTGAGGGTGATCATAATCATATGTGTGTTCATCTGCTCCATAGACATGGTTGCACATTTCTCTCAAAAAACATGAGAGCTTTGATACCATATGTTGGTATCAGACCATATAACGAACTGAGCCTTCGCTCTGATACTAGATGTTGGGACCGAAAGCACTGGTATCGTGTCTGAAACTGGCCATATGAGAAATTTAGTCCAACCCACTTGAGATAACCAACCACCAGTCTAACACAAGTACCAAGCACATATGAGAACACAGTATTTTTGGTCATCATGTCAACTGGACAAATCTTAATCTTTATAACCACAAGTAAAATTACAAGATTGAATACAAACTTGTTGAACCCTTTGTTCAAAGGTTCAACCTCCAAACTCAAAAAGGAACCAGAAGATTACAATGAATCACTCACCTTACTCGTATCTATCTCTCTGCATTAATATGAGGACTCCCGGCACAGATCTCCTCTTCTTGTTGTCTCGAACGGCAAGCCCTAAGAGAAAAGTGTGAACTTTCTTAGTTTTTTGTGTACAAGCACCCTCGAACCTCTCGTGTGTGCTCCTCATATGCCTCCACCCTCAACACATATATATAGGTTGAAAAACCCCTATTTTAGATCATAAGAAACTCTAGAATAGCCCAGCAACAAATTTTGCCATTCGTACGAAAGCAACAGTGCTGATTAAATTCCAAAAATCGGCAATCGCCGACCGAACGAAACTCGGCCAGAGTTCGATTTGGATCTTGTCGAAGGTTTTGTCACAAAATATCCGAATTCGGATCAAACTCGTCCAGAGATCGAATTTGGGTTGAGTTCGGTACATGTCATCCAAACTGGACTAAGCACCAATCATCTTGAAAAAAACCTGGTTCTATGTCCAAATAAAACACAAGAGCATCACCGTGAAGAGTGTCACTGACCCGCTCCCGAATAATCAGACACGAGTCGGACACGCCCAGCCTTCATCGTTAGACAGGACGAAGTAAGCTGTACCAAACTAGGGAAATCTAACCAGATAATCATAATGTATATAATCACAGCATCTAAAAAAGTATCCCAGAATGATCACCATAATCCACAATTCTATGTATATAAATGTACGAGTCATCAAGAGTGAAATGTACTATGAATTCTAAAACAATATCTAAGAGTAAAGCTAACAGTCTAAACCTGAAACCTCAAGCTAAGTCATGACCCATCCTGCTCAGCTAAGATCCCGGGCTCTGGCCCATATGGTAGAATGATATCCTGCAAGCATACCTGCAACTTATCCAGTCAAGAGCGGAGCAAAGTACAGTTCTAGGTAATGAACAAGAACATGATATAAAATGAGTACAGGAGAACATGAACTATAAAGTACAGGAAAATAACATAAAGGTACATGAATGTAAGTACAGAAAATAAAGTACAGGAATGTAAAGTAAAAGAATGTAACTATGAACCTGAAGTACAAGACATGACAAGTGCACCATGTTTGAAATACAACTAGCTCATGTGACCGGCTGGGGGTAAGCACATGAAAGCATATGAAAGTACATGAATGGTACGACTTAGGGCCCTGCATGCACGATGCGAGGCCTAAGCTAGGCACATGAACATAGTAACCGGAATTGGTCACATGGCTAGTGTATTTCCCCACCAAAATTTAAAATACTCACACCCTTAAACAATCCAGTTCTCACAAGTATACTGAATCCTCAAAAAGTTTACAACAACTAACAATTCAACTTAATTGAATTAATCCCCACCCTTCCTGGTTACACTATACCAACAGTCACTGAAATTTGAATTGTACACAACGAAATTAAACAGGACAGCACAACTTCTTCCAACCACTCGATCAACCATGGTTCATCCTCGAGTTCATTCTGACACAATGTCAGTATCCAACAGTCATGAACGGTTGTTGGGCACAAGCCGAAACTCGGACACAGCTAGTAGCTTGACGCGCACAAACTGGACAATATAGCCTACGATCAACGCTAATTATAATTAATAAATCTGTAATGATCAGAGAAATTTAGGATTTACCTGCAACATAATCCCAGATCAACCAGAGGTTTACTCCTTCGTGTCTGGTATGTAAGCTTCGTGTCCGAATTCAAACCCAGAGTCCCCTGAGGCATTATGACGAACAGGTTGAAGACGCATTAGAAGAAGGATTCAAAGATAATTTTCCCGAAATTCTCTTGAGGAATTCATGGAAAATCCGACCAATAATCATCAATTGAACCAACCTTACCAATCAAAAAGGATTTAAAACACTTCCAGCTCAAATCCACAAATTTCTGATCAATTGTTCTTCACTGATGAAAACGAAAAATCAAAAGAATTTCAAGAAATCGATCAACAAATCAATGCTGCAAGAATGAGGACTCATCGACGAATCGAAACTCTTCGATCACTGATCAATCCGAGTCGAAGTCGAAATCCTCTTCTGCTCGCAATTCTTCGATCGATCGGTCAACTCTAACTCTATCCTGAGAATTTAGATAAGGATGATCAAATCGATCCTGTTGAAATTG
The DNA here is from genome assembly GCA_029216955.1 of Iris pallida. NCBI lineage: Eukaryota > Viridiplantae > Streptophyta > Magnoliopsida > Asparagales > Iridaceae > Iris > Iris pallida. The sequence continues at coordinate 39,551 of JANAVB010027968.1, forward strand.
ATAGAATAGTGAACCGATCAAATAGAACTCACCTTTGCAACCAATTGATTCTCAAGGCGCTCGATGGATCTCCAATTCGCCAGGAAGAATTGATCGAACAGTCCCTCTCACGCCGATCGATCGCGATCTCGCTCGAAGTCATTCGATCCTCACTGGGTTTGATGCGAGGAGCTGGTCGAAGATTCTGAAGTAGATCACCGCTGGGTTGGAAAACTTCAGTCGCCGCTGCGGCCTGCCTGCTCGCCGCTCGGAAAGCTAATCGTCGGCATTGTCGTTGTGCTCAGGGAGGAGGGAACCAACAAAATGAAAAAAATTCAAATTCTGAAACAAAAGGAAATGAGAACAATCTGTTCTCTCATTCATATATATAATAAAAGTGCCAATTTGCACTTTGCCCCCTCCGCCCTAGAACAATTATAACTTAACCCCTTCCACTCAAGAACATTTCCAGAAAGCCCCTATTCTTTTTCATTTATTGCAGGATGAATAAAAAACAGTTAAAAAGTCACATGGTGGTCCCAAAGTTTGTTATAACAACTTTCAAATTTTTAAAAATAATTTATGTCCAACTAATTTCCCTCCAAAAATATCAATCACCATATTTATTATTTTAAAATCAAAAACTTATTATTTGAAACTTAATCATCAACTATTATTAATATTAAAAATGTTTTTTAAATCAAATTAATTTCCCAAAACAGGGAGGTGGAGTTACAAATCTCCCCCCTTAAAATAATTTCGTCCTCGAAATTCGAGAGACAAACAAAACAATCTCAGAGCAAAATCTCAAGAAGGTTCAAACACAATTCATTTTATTGTATTTAAAATTCTCAATATCAAAGTACACTCAAACAAACAAACTGGGATAGCGCTCCCGCATCTCGTCCTCGTGCTCCCATGTGGACTATCCCAGAGAGTGGTGTCTCCATATGACGTGGACAAGTGAAATAGTCTGGTTTCGCAAGCGCTTCTCCCTCCGGTCGAGGATCTCCACCGGCTGCTCCTCGTAGGTCAAGCTCGGACCCACCTCTAGCTTTGAATAGTCCACCACATGGCTTGAATCTGGAATATAGCGTCGAAGCTGGAACACGTGGAAAACGTCGTGTACTCCCTCCAAGTTGGCTGGAAGCGCTAATCGATATGCCACCTCGCCAATCCGTGCCGTCACATCGAAGGGCCTGAAGTATCTGGGCTGAGCTTCCTTTCTCTGCCAAACGAATGGTGCCTCTGGTCGGTCGATATTCTTCAGGAACACTCTGCTTCCAACTGCGAACTCTAGTGGCCGTCTGCTGCTGTCCGCCTAGTGCTTCTGTCGATCCTGTGCAACTCTGAGATGCTTCCTGAGCCATTGAGACCTTATACGATAATTACATGCAAGAAGTTGGAATAACACAATCTAACAATGATCAAGGATTAAATAGACACGAATGGAATGAAGTTTCAATTACAACTTAGAGGAACGAAAATCATGAAGACACAACTATTAAGTACGATCAAAAATCGATAGTTTAACACAAGTGGACTAGGACAAGATAGGAAAATCATGGTTAGATAGACATGATTTAAGATCGAAGTTTAGACAAGACACAACGAAATATGGAATCAAATTCTGACAATGTATAATTTGAGGAATTCAATGATCTAACGATAAAATACTAGAAGGGTAATTAGCAAGGGTTGATTTGAGAAAACGTACAAAATACTCAGGATATACAGTATCAAATCAGGATGAACATACAAGGATTTGTGATTCTCAAAAACCAATAATCATAGGAAAATGAGCATAGTTTCTATGGTATCCGAAAACATATAGATATTTGAAATCACTTTATCAGAATCCCTATCCCCGCCAGGGTATACCTGGCTGCAGTGAACTTCGGCTCCGTGACTCAAATAACGATATGTTATCGAATATTCTATGCACTATATCTATTTTCCAACAATCATCAACGAAGCAACCCAAGAGATCATGACATGAAGAATTTAGGACAAGTCTCCATAATACCCGAAACCTATGAATGTGTGAAATTCACTTCAGCTTAGAGTTCTCCTGCCCCGCCAGTGCGCTGCTGGCTGCAGTGAACTTTCAGTCTCCGCAATCCAGATAACGGCTGCAGCGTGCAACTGTCACGCCCTAGTAGGTCATCGAATAGTCTTTCTACTTTATCCATAGAAAATTTCAAGAAATTAAAATAAGTTTCAATAGTCCAAGTTACGAAAATGGTGAGGTTATCTGACTATTAGAGTATAAGGGTTTATTAGGTACTAAGAGACGACAAGGAATCCAATTAGTGAGTACAAAAGGGCAACCAGGGAGATTTAAAATTTCAGACAGGGAGCGAAGTTTCAAATTATAACGAAATTTAAACTGATATCTGGAATGGTAACAAGATTCCGTATATGGGACATTATCCCGAAGGATAACAGAGTCTCGAAGGATGAACTGAAGTAAGGTATCAGATAGAAGACCAGTTTCAAAATAATAAATAAAATCCCGTACTGGAAACAAGTTTCAATAAAATCTCGAATAACAATGAAATCTCGAGCAAAAACTTGAATTGAAAACGAATTCTCCAATAAGGTACACAGTGAAAAATAGAAAATCGAGTATCAACAAAGTCGTGAATAAGGAATAAATTCTCGAATAGAAAATCTCAACGAGGAAACAAGATTTTGAATAGAGAACACAGTCTCAACGAGTCGCAAGTAGGAACTGAAGTTTCAAAGTCTGGAAAATCTTGAATATAAGACAAAATCACGAACGAAAGCAAAGTTAAAAATGAGAAAAGAAATCTCAAAATCTCGAATGGAATCCAGTTACGAAATAGGAAAAGAGAATCACTGGGTGAATAAGAAACAAGTATCCATGAAACAAGTGATAACTCAAATAGGGGACAAGATTGAAACAAAGTGGTGATCAGAACAATTTTTCAAACAGAAACAAGCCATGAATAGGAAAATAAATCTCATACAGGGAACATGTCAAATCCTCAGATTTCAAAGAAAATTTTCAAAGGATGTCTTGAATGGTGAATAGAAGCAAATATTGAATAAAATCAAATTCCAACAAGCCCTGAATAGAAAACGGAACCTCGGGGAGAAAATAAAATTTATAAATTGTAACTAGTTCTGAATAGGAAACAAAATTCTTGAGTAGAATCTCGAAAAGAAAGTAAGGTCACGAAGAATGGATGGAGGAGTATCAATCGATGAATAATAAGAAACAATATCTCGAAATAAGTTTCGAATATCCACCAAGGTTCCAAAATAGAAAACAAGAAGTTTCAAGAAATGGTCTAGATGCTAAAAGAAATTTAAGGAAAGACTGGATTGCTAATCAAGATACATGGTTTTTTCAACCATGCAAAAGAAATCTTCTGCCTTCATTCTATCTTCAGTATTCCTCCGGGACGGAAATCTTTCTAACCTTCTTCAACTTTCCTGACGTAGACTGGTCCATGTGGTAATGCTCCATGTGATTGCAGAATCTGGAGAGGTGGGTCCCTTGCTGTAGTTCTGATGCTCCTCGTGCTTGTCTTTAGGTAGTGTGAACAACGGTCTCTGGACAATCCTTGACTTGATGGGCGGCGATCCGTAGTACAAGCATAACCTCCATCTTTTGCGGCACTTGTTGTAGTGGTGTCCTAGGCGGTGGCAGAAATTGCAATTGGTTGCAATTGGTTGGGCGTGCTGGCTGCTGAGATCCTGATGCTCCTCGTCCTTTATGATCCGCAACTTGCTGGCAATCTTTCATTTGGTGGGCAGAAGATCCATAGGATAGGCAGAGTCCAAGTCTCTGTGGCACTCTTCGAAGCGATATCCTGGATGGCGGCAGAAAGCACAATTGGTCATTGTCTGAATCTGATGATGCGACTGAAGAAGCAATGTCTGAGTATGGCAACGCTTTACGGGTCCAGGGTAGTTGTTGTCTTCGTCATAAGTCTTCATGTCTCTCGTGTGCTTCAGCTTCCGGTCTCGTTCTGTGTCTGTGCTACATTCTGGATCTCCTGGCTGATAGCTCCAATCTTCAGAGGAGTCGAGTCCTCAGGGACTTGGATGATCTTCAGTTGCGACTCCAGGTTCTCGATCTGCTCCTCGATGTAAGTTATGTGCTCGGTGTCAGAGAAGTCCAAAGGTCTGGAAGTCTGGAAAGCAGAAGTCTTTCCTGGCTCGAAAAGTGCATTCACAAGTCTGGCTTAGAAAATGATGGCTTGCTCTCTCTGGGTGTCAAGGAACTCTTCAAACATCTCCGTCAACTACGTACTACCCATGGGTATAGTAGGACGACCTGCGGGGTGGAAGCTTGGAAACCTCAAGTATAGTTGGATCAACCGTTCCGGTGTCGCGTGCTTTTAAACTATCTGAAAAATCTATTAAAATAACCTAGACCTAAATACAACATGTGTTATAGAATATCAATATACCCGATGTACCTGATTTTCTATGATGTAATTCAAGTTTCCCTAGTTTAAATCAAGTCCCCCAATAGTACTCTAATACCTAGGTACTATTATGACAGACTGCATGGGCCACCACTAAACATATGTCACGACCCGCTCCCGAATAATCGGGACACGAGTCGGACACGCCCAGCCTTCGTCGTTAGACAGGACGAAGTAAGCTGTACCAAACTAGGGAAATCTAACCAGATAATCATAAATGTATATAATCACAGATCTAAAAAAGTATCCAGAATGATCACCATAATCCACAATTCTATGTATATAAATGTACGAGTCATCAAGAGTGAAATGTACTATGAATTCTAAAACAATATAAGAGTAAAGCTAACAGTCTAAACCTGAAACTAAGCTAAGTCATGACCCATCCTGCTCAGCTAAGATCCCGGGCTCTGGCCATATGGTAGAATGATATCCTGCAAGCATACCTGCACTTATCCAATCAAGAGCGGAGCAAAGTACAGTTCTAGGTAATAAACAAGAACATGATATGAAAAGAGTACATGAGAACATGAACTATAAAGTACACAAAAATAACATGAAGGTACATGAATGTAAGTACAGAAAAATAAAGTACATGAATGTAAAGTACAAGAATGTAACTAGAACCTGAAGTACAAGACATGACAAGTGCACATGTTTGAAATACAATAGCTCATGATGGCGGTGGGGGTAAGCACAAATGAAAGCATATGAAAGTACATGAATGGTAGACTTACGGGCCCGCGTGCACGATGCGACGGCCTAAGCTAGGCACATGAATATGTAACCAGAATTGGTCACATGGCTAGTGTATTTCCCCACCAAATTTAAATATACTCACACCCTTAAAACAATCAGTTCTCACAAGTATACTGAATCCTCAAAAAGTTTACAACAACTAACAATTCAACTTAATTGAATTAATCCCCACCCTTCCTGGTTACACTATACCAACAGTCACTGAAATTTGAATTGTACACAACGAAATTAAACAGGACAGCACAACTTCTTCCAACCACTCGATCAACCATGGTTCATCTCGAGTTCATTCCGACACAATGTCAGCACCCAACAGTCACGAACGGTTGTTGGGCACAAGCCGAAACTCGGACACAGCTAGTAGCTGACGCGCACAAACTGGACAATATAGCCCACGATCAACGCTAATTATAATTAATAAATCTGTAATGATCAGAGAAATTTAGGATTTACCTGCAACAGAATCCCAGATCAACCAGAGGTTCACTCCTTCGTGTCTGGTACGTAAGCTTCGTGTCCGAATTCAAACCCAGAGTCCCCTGAGGCATTATGACAAACAGGTTGAAGAAGACGCATTAGAAGAAGGATTCAAAGATGATTTTCCCAAAATTCTCTTGAGGAATTCATGGAAAATCCGACCAATAATCATCAATTGAACCAACCTTACCAATCAAAGAAGGATTAAAACACTTCCAGCTCAAATCCACAAATTTCCGATCAATTGTTCTTCAGTACTGATGAAAACGAAAAATCAAAAGAATTTCAAGAAATCGATCAACAAATCAATGTTGCAAGAATGAGGACTCACCGACGAATCGAAACTCTTCGATCAATGATCAATCCGAGTCGAAGTCGAAATCCTCTTCTGCTCGCAATTCTTCAATCGATCGGTAACTCTAAACTCCATATGAGAATTTAGATCAGGATGATCAAATCGATCCTGTTGAAATTGATAGAATAGTGAACCGATCAAATAGAACTCACCTTTGTAACCAATTGATTCTCAAGGCACTCGATGGATCTCCAATTCGCCAGAAAGAATGATCGAAAAGTCCCTCTCGCGCCGATCGATCGAGATCTCGCTCTAAAATCGTTCGATCCTACGGGTTTGATGCGAGGAGTTGGTCGAAGATTCTGAAGTGGAACACGCTGGGTGGAAAACGTCAGTCGCCGTCACGGCCTGCCTGCTCGCCGCTCGGAAAGTTAATCGTCGGCATTGTCGTTGTGCTCAGGGAGGAGGGAACCAACAAAATGAAAAAAATTTAAATTCTGAAACAAAAGGAAATGAGAACAATCTGTTCTCTCATTCATATATATAATAAAAGTGCCAATTTGCACTTGCCCCCTGCCCTAGAACAATTCTAACTTAACCCCTTCAACTCAAGAACATTTCCAGAAAGCCCCTATTCTTTTTCATATTGCAGGATGAATCAAAAACATAAAAAGTCACATGGTGGTCCAAAGTTTGTTATAACAACTTTCAAATTTTAAAAATAATTCTGTCCAACTAATTTTCCTCCAAAAATATCAATCACATATTTATTATTTTAAAATCAAAAACTTATTATTTGAAACTTAATCATCAATTATTATAATAAAAATTTTTTAAATCAAATTAATTTCCCAAAACAGGGAGGTGGAGTTACAAATCTCCCCCCTTAAAAGAATTTCGTCCTCCAAATTCGAGAGACAACAAAAACAATCTCAGAGCAAAATCTCAAGAAGGTTCAAACACAATTCTTTATTGTATTTAAAATTCTATATCAAAGTACACTCAAAAAACAAACTGGGATGGATAGCGCTCCTGCATCTCGTCCTCGTGCTCCCATGTGGATATCCCAGAGAGTGGTGTCTACTATGACGTGGACAAGTGAAATAGTCTGGTTCCGCAAGCGCTTCTCCCTCGGTCGAGGATCTACCGCTGCTCCTCGTAGGTCAAGCTCGGA